>OMLP01011354.1:8993-43855 GCA_900302685.1 Spondyliosoma cantharus | reverse complement strand
CGTTCCGTTTTCTTTCCCGCTTTTTCCCTCACGGGGTTGCGGTGATGTTGTTGTCCCCCTTTTTCAGGGGGATTACTGGAGCCTATCCCAGTGACTCGTTGGGCGAAGGCCAGGGTACATCCCTGAATGAGTCGCCAGCTCATTGCAGGACCCTTACTGATGGCAGAGGCTAGTGCCAACTGCACATCAGGAGCAGTTTTGGGGTTCAGTATCTTGCTCTGATCACTGATCGAACGGCTCTACCCACTGAGCTACTATATATATATATTATGACCAATACTGTTGTAATAGTTGCATTGTAGTACTAGTTGCAATCTTATATTTGTCATTTTAGCCCTCCTAGCATCACAGATTATCATTGGCAATATTGTTCCTTTTATCTTCTATCTGTTTTGATTACCCTTTATGTAGAACCACTTGAATACATGAGCATTCTCTAAATCTAATGAGCAGGTTGCCATAAAATTTGCCCAGCATGGTCATACTCCCCAGAGATCTTATAATCTCAGCGTACCGCAGTTGCAGTGACATTTAACAAGCATACTCATTCTCACAGCCAGATGAACCAGTTTGAACCCAGAGCTTTTTCTCACAGAAAGTTCCACCACTGATTAGGTACCAAAGCTCTTTTTCATTATTTATTTTTTGTTACATCGAACACCTTTGTGACTGTTGCATTGCATAGGAAGCTCAGAACTTGGATGCGTTCAGAGGACATTGTTGTTGTTGTCTGTCAAGTTTGGTTCTATGCAAAAAGAGCACTCTCCTACTAAGTTGTGATGTAGAATTTAAGATCACTACATGAACACCATTATCTAACTCAATTGAACCAAGAGGTCTGTTATGGGCCTGTTTCTTCTCGTATTGGCTGGTGGGTGAACCCTGCAGACGATTTAAGCAGCCAGCTATAAATATCAGCCCTTATTAGCCAAACATTCCTGAACCAACCGTCGCCTCGTCCAACATGCCAATCTATCTGGCACTGCAGGTAGTCTGAAACAACACCCTAATTATCTGGAGGTTTCATAGTTACTGCTATAATTTATAGACAGGCACTTACACAGTTCAGATGTAATGTCTGAATGAATTAAACAATACATGGCATTCAGAGATTATACACCTAACCTCTTCAACCATGCCCGAGCCACCTGTGGGTTGCACTGCCAAACATTGTGTTAACTCACATCGTGTCTAAAAGTATGTGCTTGAGGTCTGATTTCTCCAGCTCTGTCGATGGACAAAAATGTGAGCTCTTTTGCAAAATAAAAGATTATGTATTTTTTTCCAAACCATCCAATCGCACCTTTACTAACATTCTTGCTTTCTACAATATTTCTACAAGGCGACTAAATAATGTTTAAGGGAATGAAGCAATTGTGGTTCCATTTAGTGAAAAGGCAAACATGACTTGCAGGTCTGTGAGAGGATGTGATCTCTAAACATGCTATAAATCCATCCCACCACACTGACCTCCTCACCCTTACTTTCAGCATTGATACATGAATGTCACAACACCTCCTCAATTGGTTCTGAACATTGACATTGGATATAAATTGTTGAGGAATCGACTCGGATTGTACTCCTTGGAATACAATACATACATTGTAGTATCATCCACCATATGCCGGGAATCCTTAACTTTGAAAAGCTGCAAAATCCTATATGTTAGTCTGAATTTGGTGAAATGTATATAAAACAGCACATGTACCATTTCTAATTGACATAATAGGTAATTAAAAACATAGTGTCTTGGGTTTGAATATTTTTTTGTTCATGTATAAAGCAACCTGATTATAAGGAAGTATTTGATCTATTATGTATTTTATTAAATATACAGTTAATCTTAATGAATGAACTGAATGTGTAATATTATTATATTATTTATAGTGAGGTTCATCTCGTTGTCTGCCAGGCACCTGATGTCATTTAGTACCATGTTCTGAATGTTTGGCTTGTAGAAATGGGGTAGCAGCAGTAACATTGTGAGAATTTGGTCCTAAAATTCTCCTGTCAGAATGCTGATGCACGTTTTCTTTGGTCTCCAAAGCTCTAAATCAACACTACAGACATTTCAAAGTGAGAACCAATAACACTGTTTAGATCGACTTTTACTGTTTACCTTTGAATATCATAAATGACGACAAGTATATTCTGTGTTTGAAGGATTTTACTCAATTTTGCAGTGTTTAAATGGCTTTGTATAGCAACAGGAGACACTGTGTGTAGCCCTTTAACAAGTTATCTGTTTTGGTATCCTCGCTGAACACGGTCATTTTGGACTTTTGCCTTGTATTAGTTTGATCGATTAGATAGAATGTCATGTTATTCCTTGTAAGAAGCCATGCTTAAGCCAAACCTCTGTGTCAGCAGTAGAGAAACAAGTAGAAGCTGTACAGATGTGTCCAGTGAACACTGCTGATAAGATTTCTGGACTAAGTCATTGAACAGAGCTGCAGTTTTGGGAACTAATAAGGAGAGGTGCATTTGAGTGGCCTTGGATAAGCCTGAATCTGTATTTAGCTTGATTGTTGGCCATCTGTGCCTAAGCTGAAAAATATTTAAAGGAGACTTTCGAGCCAGTGAGAGAAATAATTAATTGCTTATGAAAACAGGCCCTTGCCAAGGACCATATAACAAGAGCCCCCGCTAAATGAAGCATCATAATGTAGGAATTTCCATCATGAACCCTATCAGACTGAACCTCCTTCACTGTTTCAGAGGCAGCCCATCATCAGGCTAACAAACTCTGTGCAAACAAACTATTTGGTGGATTTGAAAGTACAGCTCCTCATTTTTGGCAGCTGCTCCTGTTCTCCGTTATTTGCCATGTAATCTCAAACACCAAACACTTCAAACCCAATATGCATTCTCTTCTTTTTCAAAACCTCTCTCTGCTACTCAACTCACTGACTGGAGTGAAATGGTTTTCCATACAACTTCTCATAGGTTCAGAAGTTGTCATGCAAAATGGGTAGTTTTACCTATTTTCAACTTGAAATACCTACAACAGTCAATTTTTATTCTCAAATATTCTCGAAGTCTTTGTCCACACTCAAAGCCAATCCATTTTTAAGTTAGTTGTGAAAATGTTAACTTGATTAACACAGCCTCACCTTGAGGTCAGTGTGTGTCATCATGCAGTCATACATAAAAAGATCACATCCACTGCACAAGAGCATGTCTATCATGGCAGCCTTCAGTTCCAATGATTTCTACAGCTTTCATTTTTCTGTGATGGAATGAATGGAACAAAAACATTCATGACGTTTGGTTCAATAATTAAATACATTATAGGCCTCCTGAAAATGAAACCAAATCTGCTGGATCATACATATACATACAGCAACTCGAACAATCAATTCTGGTGATTACAGGAAGTTGTGTGAATCAAATGTTCTTTGTTGCATGGCCTCTTAACTTCCTCCGAGTGATTCTGATTGATAACAGCTGGTCACTTTTCTGGGCCCATTTTAATAGAGCTTGTTTGATACACCCACGAACCACAGATACAAACACTACAATGGGAAAGTCCAAGGACCTCAGCATTGATTTGAAAGAGCCCATTATTTACTTGAACAAGTCAGGGAAGTCATTTGGAGCCATTTAAAGGCAGATACAGGTCCAAAGATCATCTGTGCACACAACTGTTTGTAAAGTGCATGGCACAGTTGTGTCAGTGGTACAATCAGAAAACAGAAACTATCACCTGCTGCTGAGAGAAAAGTGGTCAGAGTCAACCAAAAACCACCAGAAAGCAAGTCTGCAATGAATTAGAAGCTGCTGGAAGACAGGTGTCAGTGTCCACAGTCGAGTGTGTTTTACATCAGCATGAGCTGAGAGGCTGCCGTGAAAGAAAGAAGCCCTTACTTCAGACGGGGCACCTTAAAGCTGGACTGCTGCTGATCACATGGACAAAGAAAAAATCTTCTGGAGGAAAACTCTGTGGTCAGGTGAATAAGAAACTAAGTTGTCATACTCCTCAAGAAGACAGAGTTCTCATTCGACCCGCCCTACTCCGTCTCCGATTGGTTGGCTTCATTGGTTTTGTTAGATGCTCTGGCGATGTCTGTTAGCAGTGTTGTTTGAACTGTAGTAACAGTCCGATCTCCTCAATCATTCTCCTGAGCCACTTTTCACTGTAACTCTAGGCTCGTTAGGGCAGGTTGCTGTGCCGCTGCTCTGCCACCCGTCCAGTCTGCTTCACCTAACGGGGAAACTACGGCTCACAATTCTCTACACCAGCTCCCCCCTATAGCTTTTTGTTTTTACGAGTCAACTGCGAGAAAAACACAATACCATAACACCCGACAGCCACTAAAATACCCTTATCGGATAATAATAACCTCAGTTACCCTGACAGAGATTCATGTGGCCCTCGTCGTCCACTGGACAGGGGGAGAGAGTGCCTGTTCTCGGCTATCCCCTGTGTCAAACCCCCCTGTCACGGTTTGACTTTGTGGCTTTGTCATTTCCTGTTTTACTGTGAAGATATATTCTCCTGTGTCACGTCTCACTTTCTACCTCCTACCTTTGTTCATGTTTCCCGCCTTAGTGATTGTTTGCCCCTCCCTGATGTGTTTCACTTGTGTCCAATTATCCCTACCTGCCCTGTATAATCTGTGCACTCCCTGCTCTCTTTGTCAGTTCCCCGAGTCTGTTCCTGTGTTTCAGAGTCCCATCTCCCCATGGTGTTTCTGGCTTTTGATTCCCCTTGTTTTCTTGGTTTGTACTTTGTTTTGCTTTTCTTTTCTGGATTTCTCTGGTTATGTTTTTTGCCGTTGCCTGCCCTTTGTTGTTGCCTTTTGGGATTCTGGATTTCATAGACTTTCAGCTTTATTTAATAAAGCTTGCTTTTTGTTCCTTACCTGCCTGCTTGTGTATCTCAAGTTTAGGTCTTGTCTAACCCTGACACCCCCCTGGTAGTTCTGCTGTACAACCAGAGGGAGGGAGGATTGCTAATGTTTGCTGTATTGTTTTGCAAGAAAGTCAAAACAAATTATAACCAAAAAATAATTGCTACACATCATATTTACTATTAAAGGACATTGTTCAAGTCATGTTTTTCTTTTTTTTTTATGTGATAGTTATCGTACTGTGGACTATATATCGTGGTGATATCGTCCCATGTTTTTTTGGTATCATTACATCCCTGGTGACGACATAATCGTGTAATGTTACTGCTTAAAAGTCTTATCTGTTGTGGCTTTCTGTTTCACTTTGGCCTGCGTTCAGTAGTTGGAACTTAGGCCTCACGGTAGCTTGCAAGAGAAAAACGAGTAGCTTACATTAGCTTTCACAAGCTTCTTCAAATGTAGCTAGCTTGCTACAGCACCAAATCACATACACAAGAAATTTCTATTTCATTGTATGCAATATTGTTACTTCTGAACCCAAACTACAACATTCAGGTTCCCTACACTTCAGATTACAATATCAGAATCACAATAATCTCATATGCAAATACTTTATTTAGATAATGTTGTGCACACTGCTACCAGCTAAGGGGGCGTTTGCCTCTCAACTTCTCTCTGGTACACTCCTAGAAAATGTGTGTCAAATATGTCATTACAATACACTATACCTGTCCTTTACAGTGTTCACTCTGAAAAGATAAGTTTGATGATGCCATGTCATCTGGGTTATGTCTCAGAGACAACAGGAGCTTCTTGGTCATAGCAAAGTGGAAAAAGATGAAGGGTAAAGTATTGTGGATTATTAAATACAAATGCAAGTTTCATACAGTGTAATTTTGACATCAGCTGACAATGTATCACACTTCTAGGTTGGCAGTAGATGAATATGTTAATGTAAGTTTAAACTGGCCTGAGCTGGGCCGCCGCATGTTGCTACTTAAGGTCAACAATCATCATACACTCAGAATTTTGATTCCGGAAGAATGTGGAAGTCAGTCAGTGGTGTTTGTCTGAGCCGAAACAGCAGCACTGATGAACATTCAAACAGAAAGGACATGTTATTCTGTTTCTCTACCACTGAGTGGGTGTCATGCCATCAACGATTTATTGGTTTAATAAGGAAAGGTGCTGCAAGTCAGGTGTTGGGTGTTGGTGACAATAAGAAGGAATGTTTTGCATGGAGGATTCCTTCCAGCTGCCAATTTTCAAACAATGCGTATTTGTGAAAGAGATGCTTTTGGAAAACACCTTTTGCATTTTGGGATCACTTTCAGTTGCCAGAGTTGGACAATATAGCTTTTGTCTGACTTTCTGTTTCTTCATCTCTCAGATAGAGACATGAGATAAGACACAGCCAGAGGACAGGCACAGACTGAGGTAGGTATATGAATGTGGGAATGATAAGAGTTATGAACTACAGTTATACATGAGCTTGAATTCCAGCAGAGGCAGCTGTCAATCACTCACTGCAGAAATGATTAAATCATTTGTAGTGAACCGTTCGGGTAGCATCCCTTTCCCAGAATGTTACAAACACATTGATCATGATTAAACACTTGATCATGCTGCTTTGTAATTATGTTAATTTAAACATTCATGCCACACTATAACTTGTGTAAATTAAAAGAGCTCTGACACATCCATGGTCCAACAAAACTTAAGACACACGTTGACCTTATCATACATTCCACATACACCATAAAACAATAAGACACAGGCAGATGCTCAGCAATATCAACCAAGTGTTTTCCAGCAAAAGATCTGAAAAGGGAACGGAGATGGTGAAAAGTAATGAGGAAGTCATACAGTTACAGCAAAACAGTAGATACTCGCTGTCACGTTTAAGGAAACTCAGGTTGAAATGTCACTGAAAGAAGATACAGCCACGTTCCTGTAGTGTCTGTACCAGGAAAACATTTACAGGCTAGCTTATACAGAAGTTTCATAACATTTTGAGGCACTAATTCTACTGTTAATCCAGGACCCTCAACTCAACCATTTATATCGCTGTGAAATAAACGCAGACAAAAGTTTGGTAAAATGACTATGTTATTGCTATAATTACTATCTTATCTCTTGGCCACATTACACTACCTTCACGGTTGTCAAATTGCTGTAATATTCATGCTACACAACGTTCTGTCTTGTAATTAGGAGTCGTGCAGTTGTTGTGGTTTGCTCAACACATGAATAGTGACACGCGGTCACACATAACACGATCACATTAAGACGTGGCACAGGAATGACCTGGTCCAAGCAGTCCACGTTATTTGTGTTTGTGTGCACCCCGTTCTCACTCCCAATGTGTCAAATACAGCAGCCTAACCGTGGCCCTACGCTTCCAGGTTTGGCGCTGTAGTCGCCCCTTTAGCTTCACTTCTTAAAGTGCCGCTCCGGTGCAGTAGCAAGACAAGTCTGAGTCAGGGGATTGGATGGATGGGTCATACACTGGACCTTCAGAGACTGGGGCTCATGTCCCGTTTGTGACCTAGAGTCACGAGAGATTTGTTTTCAAGTTATGTACAAAAGTAAGTTGATGAATGTACTTAAGATGCTAAGTTATGAGACTAAATGTTGTAATTATTGTTGCCTAAACCTAAACAAGCTGTTTGACAATGTTAATAATAAGTTCACTATTTGCCAGCAAGCCTTTTTTTTTAAAGTCTAAGCAGACATTGCATATAGCATATCTTACGACAAACTGTAACTAAAGCTGGCTATGTAAAACAACACTATTGAGTCCCAACAGGTCAGTTTGTGCATTCAAATGTCAAAAGAATGCAGTGATTTCATGATCTTATCAGCCATCATGGTAATACAGAATATAACTGCAAAATGAAAAATGAATACTATTGTATTCAGAACAATGCAAGTCTGTTAAGAATTATATTTATCCGCAACTAATCAATAGAAGGAGAGCAAAGATTGACACATCTGGTCTCATGCTGGTAATCAGCACAGTTTTCATTGTTTATCCAAGTTAGTCCGAAACAGTATCAGTATCCAAATCACATAATAAAGTTATTAAGGGGAACATTCAGTTTTTTTATGAATACATTGAAATATAAACCACACAATGATGCATTAAAAGAAAAACTATATGAGGATGAAATAATGCGTGTAACACTCCGTTTATCCATGCTGACTGTGCATGCAGAGATAGCTATCCAGACTGGGCCTCTGGCCTGTACAGCAGCACTCCGTGTTGTACCTGGGAGGACCCGACATGTTCAGTCGTGCATATAAATCCATCAGAATAAGAAGCTGGATGAAAAACAGGTTTGTAACACTGCAGCGTTCTGTGAGGGAACACATACAGGTGTTTGTTATTCTAAGAATTACCATTGTTAGACAACTCCCCAAATCCCTGCCTTAAACTCTCTCTCTGTATATGTGTGTGTGTGTGTGTGTGTGTGTGTGTGTGTGTGTGTGTGTGCATGCATCTGTAATCGCATGGGGCAAAAGGACAGGAGAATATGCCAGACATGCAGAAGCAACCAATCAACCAAATCCTTCTTTCTCTTTACTCGCTTGCCCACTGACGTTTCTCTCTCACTCTCGCAATGAGCTGACCTCTATTACCCATGCAGGGGACAGGGTGTGTGTGTGTGTGTGTGTGTGTGTGTGTGTGTGTGTGTGTGCAATCATCTTGCCTTCACATGAATTTTAAATTGTGGATGTTTTGTTTCCCGCAGAGATCTTTCCAAGAACCACATCTCCTCCCTTGATGCCAGCCTGCTCGATCGTCTCACTGGCCTCCGAGAGCTGTGAGTGCTGACACCATTATGTGTTTGTGTGTTCTTATCATTTCTACAGTACATCCAATCTGTCTACATGCATCCATGTTAATCTTTCTTTCTTTCTTTCTTTCTTTCTTTCATTATTTCTTTCTGTCTTTTTCTCTCTTTCTTTCTTTTTTCTTTCTCTTTCTTTCTTTCTTTCTTTCTGTCAGGTATCTTCAAGGGAATAGGATCAATGTTTTCCCCAGAGGAGTATTCTGCAGTGGACCAATGTCAATCCTGTGAGTACAAAGTCTAGAGAAAAATTAGGTCCTGGCACACTCAAGGTCGAGAGGAGAGGAGAGGAGAGGAGAGGAGAGGAGAGGAGAGATGAAAGAAGATAAATGAAGAATGATTGAGATGAAAAGAAAGCAGGAGACAGAAAGGCTTGGTTTAGTCTGGATTTAAGTAGGCAGAAATCCCTGGAGTAAGCTAACTGAGCATTCGCCCAAAAAAAAAAAAATACATACCACTAGACTGTGCTCACACACAAGCACACACACACACACACACAAACACACACTCACACAACCAATCACAGCGCGATTAAGTTCAATTACAGCTTATGGCTCCAGGCTCCTACTACCTCCCTCTTTCCCTCTCTCCATCTGTCCATCTCTCCCTTCCTCCACCCATTACCTTATTTCTTCCACCCATTGGGCGTTTAAGCACATGTTTGTGTGTGTGTGTGCGTGTGTGTGTGTGTGTGTGTGTGTGTGTGTGTGATGAGAGAGGACTTTGGTGGTTTCCATCAGTTCCTTCCAAAACCGCCACACAACGGCCCCATTATGTAGCCTACTGGATGGAGGAGAGAGGGAGGAAGCGGGAGATTGTGAGTGGAGATGGAAGAGGGAGAGGGAGAGAGAGAAAGAAAGAGAGATGGGTCGAAATGGGAAACAGGGGTAAGAGGGAGGTAGAAACATCAAAAGTCTGCATGCTGTTACTGAGCCCCTCAGTTGTGTGGAATCACAAATCTAAAGTCTCAGTTTACAGTTGGATCATGATGCAGGAGAAGCAGTTTTGCATATTCGTTCCACCAATGACTCAATTATTGGCCTTGAGTGCGTAGTCACTGACACAGCACATTCATCTTGCTAAAATGTGCAGTATGATAGTATTTTCCACAAATCAGCGCAGTCACAACAGTGAAGGAAAAAGACCTGCTTGTGTTTTAACGTCAACAGTGATTTGTCGTTTTTTTCCCCTAACAGCGATTTGAGCAACAACCAAATCACCACCGTAGAAGAAACGATATGTGACAACCTATTCAATTTAACTCAAATGTAAGTAATAATTCATTGGTACTTTCTCTGTGTCTCTTCTTCTCTTGTGTCTGCAACCAACAGAAACATGAAATGGTGAATTAAAATGCAGTTGGACCAAATTTATACACACAGTATGGACACATATGCACGAACAAACGCATACATCTGATCACACATGCTTCAATAACTGGCATGTTTCCAGTTACCTCGCCTACACACAAGATGAATGAAGCTCTATTTCGGACTATAGTGGGAGGCAGTGAGTAGTAATTATGCACCAGTCAAGGTCTTAAGATGAGAGAAGTTCTCCTCTTGTGCAGAGTCTGTCATTGAGGACAGCCAAGCTGACTAGTCAGTGACAGCCGTAACCCTAACCCTAACCCTAGTGACAGACGGAGAGACACATGTCACATAATGTTATTGTTCTTTCTTTCCACCCCATGTTTTCACCCTCTTCTCCTCCTGTCACACCTGTATATATTTCTTTAATCTAGTTTTCATCTATTATTCCATCACTATTGCTTCTTCCTTTCCCAATTATTTCCATTCATACACTATGCCATTCTTGATCTTTCCTTCTCTTACATCATTCTCTGTGTTCGTCATGACGACCAGTCTCACCCACACACTTGTTAGCAGCCACCTTTTTTAAGACACGTAAAACTTTATTATTCAAACGTGTGGTACTGATGTATTTATGTTGTAGGACAAAATGTGAAAATATCTTAAGCTAGTGTTAACCACAAATCTTATTTCAGGTATTTAATCAAAAACCTGCTTGAAAAAACCCACTGACTTCAAAGTACATAACTTATTATCAAGTTGTAGGACTCATTCCCGTGGGACTGTATTAACAGCAGCATCAGTGCGAGTAACCCCACCCCAACCTCTGTGTTGTCTTGTTTCAACATTAATGATCCAGTCACTTCCTCCCTGTCCTCCTCTCCTCCAGTGACCTCAGCGGGAACCCCTTTGAGTGTGACTGTAAGCTGTTCCGGCTGGTCACCTGGCTGCAGGAGAAAGGTGTGCGAGTTCGACGCCCGGATGCCATGCTCTGTGACCACCCTCCTGAGCTCCGCCACCATCCCCTGCTCAACATCAGCCTGCTCACCTGTGGTACGAAACACATACGTGCTTGCATTTGTCACAAAATTGACAGAACTCAAAATGTTTTTTAAAAATCTCATTAATTTTCTTTCTGCCTTTTTTGTATTGATTCGCTCTAGAGTATGAGTATGATGTGAGGGACCTAAGTAAAGTCTCTGTGGCAGCTACACTCATGGAAACGTAGTGCACTTGACGATTACAGGCAACTCTAATAAATGTTACTTTATAATGAAATCCATGCGATGACAGATTCTGACATCACACAAACTGCTCATCAGTTGACTTCTTTTGATCCTTTCTGCTGGTTTGGACAGAAAAGGTCTGATGCTGATTAAAAAGAGATTCAAGACCAAATATATTTATGTGCTGTGTTGACTGAGTGACAAAACGTTTCTCTCTTCTACAGGTCTGAACTATGCGGCTTGTCTTGAGGACAGCAGCAGTGGAGGAGGGGGACGGAGTGAGCTTGTTATTTTCTCTTCCTCCACACCTGGAAACTTCACGCACGAACAGTGCAACAGTGTGTGTTTTGCCGCATCACACCGCTATGGGGGCCTGGGGAAGAGGCACGAGTGTCTCTGCAGCACACTCGCAGAGCCGAACTTCATCAGCGAATCTCAGTGTTCTGCGGCCTGTACAAACCCCCACGTTATGGAGGTATGTGGCACACACTGGTCCCAGATAGCTTAGTGTCACTTCCTGTCCTTTGCTTTGTTTCTTCTCTTGTAAACACAACATTCAGGATTTCCTTGAAACCTTCCCATAACGCACCAACAACTTCCCTCTGTGGCTTGAATGACTTCCCTGCATCCTCAGATTAAGTTTTCTGCAGCGACTCAAGAGAAGTCATCCAAGACTCCGATTGAAAATCAAGATGCGTTTATTTCAAATTAGATTGCTTCATAAGATTCATTAAAACCAAGTTTTTATGTAAAACCATAAAAATAATAGTAAAACCACAAACATCTAAACAATCATCAGCAAGGGAAGTTTTATTTTTCTTTTAAAATCTTGTATATTAACACTAAAACCTCCTCTTTCTCTGTGCGCAGAAATGCGGGTGGACTCAGACTCAGTATGTGTTCGCGGTGGACTTCTCTGTCTCACTGAAGCCTCTACCACTGCAAAGCGTTCATGAAAGCATCAGTTTCTCCGCCGCTTCCTCTGTCACTCCAGTGACGCTGTCCTGGGAATTTGGTGACCATTCATCTCGGGTCAACACTACAGGAACAGGGGTCACCACAGCAACTCACAAATATGGACTTCCAGGACGTTATTTGGTCAATTTGATGGCCTGGGCTGGACACAAAGACGTAAGAAGGAAAAAATTAGGAAATCATTTAGTACAGGTTAAAAACAGAAAGATTTATTTTTTTATACAATAATAAGTGATTTTTATATTTTGTTTCACATTTGTGTGCGCTCAGGTTCAGGTCTCTGCACGCGGAGAAGTGACAGTGACACTTCCTCCCAAACTGGAGCTGCGCTGTCCATCTCTTGCTGTGGCCAATAAGAGCCTAGAGTTGACGCTTGTCAGCTGGGGTGCTGTTGGCGTGGATGTAGACTGGAAGATTACAAAGGATGCCGATGGAGTCCAAGTCGCCGAAGGTAAGATGATGGCTAATACACAAGCTCTGAGCAGCTAATGTAACTTAGCTGATCCATGGTCAATACACTTATCAGCACAGAAATGATGTTTGAATCTAAACTTGTCACAGTAATCCACATGCATTAGTTTGGCTCTCCTGCTGCTAAGCATCTGCACAGTAGCTTTGTGACTCTCTGGGATTTTCCTGGAAAACAAACAGGGTGAATGTCTCATAAACAACACTCAAGTGGCACATCCATCATCGGGGCTGATGGCAGATTGTTAGTTAATTGTTTTTCATGTGAATTACCGTTTCTTAATTAGCACTTGGTTAGCTGTGATAAATCATCAGAATTATATTATGAAAGGTAATTCCAAAGCGCAGCGATAAGTACAGGATTTGACTTTTTTTAAACCTGCAGTATTGGATTTTAAAGTCACCCTCCCCTTATAAGCATGTAGGAGAACCTGTGTTGGCCACTAAACTTGTGGAAAAACACATGAATTCCTCTCGAGAGCCAGTGTTTGGTTTGTCTGTTCTGGGCTAATGTAGAAACATTGCACTGCACCGTGGCGGACTCCGTTGAGGATGACCTGCTCCCTCTGTAGACATTAAAGTTTCATTCTTATCTAATAGAAGCCCAACAATACTTGGTTGCATTTGATTATAAACTAAAGAAAACATAGTTATGAATATTATATACCATTTCTGCTAATACATCCCTCTAAATCCTACACACTGGACCTTTAAGTATATATTTCGAGCTTGTTAGCAAACAGTCGTTTCCCGCATACACGGAGCAACCCTAGCATTAATTTGGAGTTGAGCTGTCCACCTGATGAAAAGAAACCCAGTAGTCACTCTCTTTTAGCGCTATTTTTGGTCTCTTCCTACTCATGAGGAAAAATATCTGGCTCTCTCCCTGTTGCGTGCTTCACAATGTTCAACTATCAAGTTGCTCACTTTGTCTGTCCGCAGTTTGGGGTTGCTCAGTAAGCGTACAGTGGTGAGAGTAAACCAACAGTTTATAGTATAGCGCTGTTAGCATCACATGGTATCTATGTTTTGTCAGCATCAAGGGTCTTGGTAGTTGCCAGTTTATGGAAGATATTGTTAAAATGGCGGATTTCTGCTGACAGTGTGTGTCCAGCATGCTGTACTGCCCAAAGTTTGACAGGAGAGTCAAGTCAAGTTTGACATTAGCAATGTTAGCATTAGATAGCATTAGCAGCGTTAGCGTTAGCTATGATGTCTCAGGCAGATGATTGGAACAACAGCTGTGTTGTGGCATAAATGCAATGGAAGGTGGAGATGGAATGACACATTTAGTGGCTGAATGATGTGAATAACACCTTTAAATGAAAACGTGGTGGCTGGCAAAGTGATTTAACTCAAAAAAATAAAGGAAACCGATCTCAAAATTACTTAATGAATTACACTAATATTTTTTTATTTCTGAAGTTGTTGAAACTTTTTAGTCTGTACAACTTGAATTTAGTACTCTACGTGTTGACTCTGAGGTCATCGGTTTCTTGACTATTCTAAAGTAAAGTCTACTTTTAAAATGTATTCTGTAGGTAGTCAGAGTAGAGGGACCCGTCGGTCTATTCCTGGCGTATGAAAGCAGTCGTACATAAACTGTGCCTCTATCTCCCATTCTCACACCTACACGGGCACACAAAACCACTCTCACACAGTAAACTTATCTCCCTCCTGCACTCATCAGCCCCTCCTTCACACCCTGTCTCATCTCCCATAACAGTGTGTTAAGATTTCTTCAAACTGTTGACTTTCATAATTTAATCTGTAACTACAATTTGATCTGTGCACCAGGTTGTTTCTTTGAGATAAAGTGGGGCGGGTTTCTACAAAGTGTCAGTTTACAGAACTCAGGAATTTAACTGAAGAACAGACTGTAAATATGAAAGACAAGAAATGTCACAGCGGGTTATTTCTGTCTGTCCTAACTAGATAAGATGCGAATTTGTGTCCCTGAGTATCAACATCTTTTGTGTCTCCTTTCAGGTTCAGTGATTTTCTCTCCCTTTCAAAATCCCACACTTGTAAAAACTGAAAATTAGAAAATGCACCATGCACTTTTTGCTACTGACACTAACATCTGATGTGTTGCCACCCGTATTGATTAAAATTATGTGTTTTTATATTAAGATTTTAGAGGAAATGGAGGTGCAGATAAAAAAGTCCTAGAAGTAAAGGTCAACTTAATGTTTTTCTGGTATTCATTCACTCAGTGAATCATTAATGTGGGTGCCATTTTGTGCCCTTTTCCTGTAATTCTCTCCTGTTTGTTTTGTTCACCAGAGCTCCTATATTGTTGATATATCTTTTAATGTGAGAGTAATTTCTGTAACTGTATAAATACAACTCCTGTTAGATGCCCTTTAAGTTTTCTTTTGTTTAATACCTTCGTACCCATGAACACACAAGTGTATTCTGACTTTTGCCACAAAAAATATTTTTTTCATCGAGAAGTCTTTTTGAAAAGATTTATTTATTTATTTTTTTTACAATAAATTCATGATTTCATCTTTCCATGATGTTGCAAGTACAACTTCAAATGATGCAAACGTTTCTGTCCTCTGCCAGCCTCTCCTCACTGTCCAAAGGACGGGGTGCACCACGCCTCACGCTGTTTCCAGATCATTCCAGGGGAGTTGAGCTGGACAGATGCTCGAGATCAGTGTTTAGACCGCGGTGGGGCTCTGGCAATAGTCAGGAGTGACGTGCTGCGAAACCTGCTGGCACACAAAGTCACACAGTGAGTATTTCTGTCTGTATGGGGTGCAGAAATGGGGCCGCAGTGTTGCCCTGTCTGTAGCTTTGGATGTGTATTCTGTCAGTTTTCTTCAAACTAAGACAGAAAAACTATTTTAGTAAATATTTCCTTTAAATACTATTATTATGACTGTTTGCTCTCAATATGTATGTATATATATATATATATATATATATAAATACATAAATGTCAGTATTCATGCTATATCAGTAGAAGAGACCAGGCTCTGCAGAAACAGTGTCTGTCAGCTATGTGTCACCGTGCTTCATCCTGTTTGCCTGACAAACTTAATAGTTCTCACCGTGTTTGCAGCAGTGACAGCCAAAGAAACACTGTGACAGACATCAAATACTCAAAACAGATGTTGAACTTTCAAGTACTGACAATCACAAAGAACATTGTTTGGATGCGGGTATGAAAAGTGTGTGTGTTTTTTAGGCTCTTGTGTGTGTATGTGTGTTGGTCTAACATGAGGCTGAACTTTTCATTTCGTTATTTACTTCTTTTTTTTTTACTTCATGACTTAAACCACACCACATTGATTATTTTCTCGGTTTATATGTTGTCTCTTTTTTTGTCATCTATTCATGAATTTCTGTTTTTCATTCAATCTCTGACTGCATGTAAATGGTGAAAGTGCTGCTTTTTCATACATAATGTAGCATGAGTTCAGATGTGAACAGGTCAGGATGTCATGGTAACCGTCTCTTTCCATTAAAAGTAGTGTTGCATCTTTACGGTATGAACTCTATGTCGTGGGGGTGGCTTTGTTACGATGGAAAAGGCCATGTGCTGATTTCAAAGCCACCAGTGTTTGGTGTTTAGGTCGGAGAGGGTCGCAAAAAACACATCTGTAAAAGCACAGCTGCATTGTAACTTTAACACCCTGGGAGGAGGAGTTCATGGTGTGTGTGTGTGACTGTGTTAATCTAAGGGTAGAGGCCCTGCCCTCTTAGACTGAAGAAAAAGCATGCTGCAGATGAAGCCTGACCCTCTGCTCTCCTCCTCCACTCATGTGTTCCTCCGCCCCCTCGCTTATATAAGGACCACTTTTTTCTTCTTCTTTTTTTTTTATCAGTCCTTGTTTTTTCCCTCAAGGACCCTTTTCCTTGTTCCCTCTGTGCTTGTATATTATAACCCCTGTCACTTTTACAGATGTAAGCACACTGCCAGTGTAGAAAAAAGTCTGACCAGATCGCAATGAGTCACACACTTACTTTTATTCTTTTGCAGGGAAGACCATCTTTTCCCAGTTGACAGAAAGAAAAATTATAGAGGGGGTAAAATAAGCAGTCCATTAGCGGACTCATGGAGTGAAAATCCAATTTATCAGTCGTAATCACAGTGACACATGAAATATCTGACTACCCCTTTTTGACATCCCATTGGGATTCGATTAAGGCTGAAGGCAAGCTGACACATAATTCACAGATTTCAATGTGTCTTTGTTGGGACCCACTTTGTTTCACGACTTGATGTTTTGTGAGGTTTGAGTGATGTGTGTTTTCTGACTGTGTCCACATTCACAAGGACATCTATGAAAAAGATAATTGTCAGTCTTGTAGTTCACTCTTGAGCAACACATTTGTTCGTTATATTATTCTTGTATTTGCTGATATTTGTGTGAGTGTGTGTTTCTGTGTACGTTTCAATTGACGGAGGCAATTTTCCAGCTGTCAGCAGCTACTCAGCTAAATGTCAAGCAGGTGTTGTGTTGATCTGTGTCATACGTGTCTTTTCCCACCGTAGGGAGCGAGGTCTGTGGCTGGGCTTGAGTGATGTCGGCAGCCCAGGCAAGCTGCGCTGGGTGAACGGCTCCGAGGCTCAGGAGGGTGAGGAGGGATTGCCGCCACGGTTCCCCCCGATCTCCCCCGGAAACGTGTGCGTGTCACTCGATCAGCGTGGCCAGACCAGTTCACACCCATGCAATGCCAGGAGGGCATATGTCTGCCAATACAGCCCCCAAGGTAGGCGCCACACACACATAGTGACACATGCACATGAAAATACGGAGCAGTTGAAATAGAAAAAAAGAAACCTAGAAACCCATAATCAGTGGAAAAAAATGAAAACAAGACACAGTCTTGATGTAAATGTAATTTCTGCAAATCCCTCTGTGCCTAAGTTGTTTGGGCAAAGAGCAGAGAATTTCAACCTTCTTCACTATCAATTTTATGTAAATTAAGTTGCAGCACAAACAAGCTTAGAAAGGAACAGCAAACAGCCTCCTTCATAACTAATCACAATCACTAGATTGGCTCCCTGAATCACAGAGCATTAATACAAATTGCTCCATATTTGAGAAGTATCCAGAGTAATTTTCAGCATTTTAATAGCAGCAGAATACTTCATGTCTTGATATATCATCATCGCAACACAGTGTTGCTGATTTCATTCTGCTAAAGGGTCACTTTCAGACAAGGTGAACAGGGGAAAATGGAGAGAATTGTACATGATAAATACAGGTAATAATCGGTAATAATTTGTCATAATTTACTCCATTTGTAAAGGAAAACCTTACATTTTATAAATGTCCAAGGGCTCCCAAACTCTGAAAGCTGTAGAAAATAAGCACATTTCATGAAGCCTTAGACTACAAGTGAAGCACATGTGATTGCTTCAGCAAAATTGCTGCCATTTTGAATGTCCAAATGCATGCATACCACATATAGGTGTTCAGTGGCTAGTGTGACGTGGATGATTGTAATCAAAAGAGATGGGCGCAATCCCCTTCAAATAAGTGTTGCTGAATGTAGACGAAATAACAACAATAACAGATTTATACTGAATTATAGCCAAGTCTTACAGTTGTTTTAAACTGCCCTTTGTTGCCACACTGCGCTGTGTAATAATCAACCTGTTTGAATCAACTGTTACACAGATTTTCACATTTATCACATTTGTGCTCCAAATCTTAGAGAAATAAGCCTTTTTTGTGCATAGAAATAGTCTTATATTATATATAATTCGTCATATTATTTTATATCGTTATATATTAATTTCATTAGGAATCTGCCTATGTATTTGGCCTCTTCCCCTGTTTTGTCCCCTTCCCCTTCCCCTTCCCCTTCCTCCCTGCATCCTCACCCCTCTTCCACGATGCTGACCTTCCATTTCTGTGTCACAGAATTGTAGAAATGGTACACACTATGTCCTGCTCGGTTCATATATGCTTGCCAAGTGAGGGTTCATGGGATTCATCCCTGAGTGACTGTGAACAAGTGGCTTGTAATTGGTTACAACTAATACTTCACACACCTCCTCGTGAGTGAAAGCACTGGAGGCACTGGATTATTTACACTGTATTATTGTATGTGTAAAATTGACATCATATCAATATTACATTTTTTAGGTATCAGTAGGGTTATTGTCAATACCTGTTATTTGCGACACCCCTAATTTTTATACCTCTGTCGATTTATAATGTTAAATATCAATACCAATCATAATAAGCATGGACATTTATTCTATCAAGTAAATGGACCTTAAATTGAGATTCGTCATGGACTTGTGTTTGGTTATTATAAATAAGTTGATTGATTTAGTGTTGTATTTCCAAATTGTTGGAAAGTATAGGAGAATTTCGAAAGTGACATCATTTGAGTATCTTAGTTTCTGCCTAAAAGTGCCATTTTGGCAGAGCGCCTGTATTATAAAGTGGTAGCACAGTGTTTAAAAGACAAGGACAGATGATGATCTAAAGAAGTATTTATCTTATTTAGCACTGAGGGTAAATTGGCCTCTTTAAACTTTAATCTTTAATGGAGCCCTATTAGCTTCCACAGAGCGGTTGCTACTAGTCTTCCTGGGGTCCTTATCCACATAAAAAAAAAACACAACACAAATTAAATAGTGCAGTATCAACAAGACCAAAAGATACAGTGCAATGCCAAGTATGTGGAGCAGAAATGAGATGGAATAAAACTACACATAAATCAACAAATAATGACGACTCAAAATTGTCAAAAACAAATAAAAAGGCAGCAAAATATTTCTTTGATTGACTTCTTGTAAGGACATTTATTTTTGATCAGTTTTGATGTTGTTAGGTTGATTGTTCCAGGCGACAAAAAAACCTCCACGCTGATCCACTTTTGTCTTTTGCCACTTTTATTTTGTTGAGGGATAATGGTGTGAAGGCAACTTGATTTATATATATATATATATGATTTTATTTCAAGACACATGAAGGTCCATAGTACAATGTATAAGAAGATTTTACAGATTTTAGCTGTAAGCCAGGATTGTCTATTATGCATCTCACACCATTAGTGTGATGGGAACAATGCAGGACTAACCCGGCTGCTCTGCTGTCTGCAGTTTTAAGATTTTTTTCAAGTATTTTCCAGATTTTCATGACAAATTAAGAGTGACAGTGAAGTGCCTTTGTTACAATGATCTGTCAATTTTACCAAATTAATGGAATCACAACACTAACTTGCAGGAGCACCAGGCTTCAGCAAAGCCTCAGCTCGATTTTTCTTCACATAACTTTTTGTTTATGTGTCTGCCTGTATTACTATTCTTTGTATCAACATACATAAAATAATAAGCTCCTCTCACAGCGTTTAGGCTGCTGCAATCCTAACGGTCATCTGTTGATCTACACATATCATAGAAGAAGATACTGTCTGCTCCAAGCCGTGAATTGTAATGATAATATGCTTAAATAAAATAATTATTTGCTCCATAGGTAAGCCCGTTCCTGAAAATCAGATGCACGCTGGCTTTGGATTTGAGCATTCACATTCCTGTGGTGGCTGACATGGAAGACTCTGCTCGTTAATTATTCTTATTTGCCAATCTCCTCAGTGCTGATCTCAGTGTATTTGCGGGGACTGTTGATGTCAGAGAATACACATCAAATCTCAACTGCAGATGCTGCATTCACTTTAAATATTGCACCGCCTTGCATAAAACTTGGCAGCGCATGCACTGGAAAGATGCGAATATTTTTGAAAATGGTGCAAATCGACCAGAGCCAACAGTATTCCCAATTACCAAGGGGCTGAACTTTAGCGGACCAATAAACACTCCCGCTGATGGGTGACATGCTGCACAAATTGGGCAGCCAGCTTGTAACCAACAACATTGTATCACGGCTGATAAAGTACACTAAGATATGTTGTTGAAAACATTTTAGGTGCGAAATAGCCTCATATTTGATCAACACTGCTTTGTTTTCCTTTTCACAATAAATGAACCAAATGCAACCACTTCCTGTTCACAATCTTTCTCTATGGCAGCTTAACAGTTTGCTCAAATATGTCTCTGACTACAGAAGACTGTGGTTTTCTGGTTAACCAGTTTTCATTTGCATATATTACCAACATTAGTGATACAAAGCTGGTTGAAAATTGGCCAAATTCCCTTATAATAAATCAGTTCCCCGTGTCTCGGTTGACTGAACAGGGAAGGTCAACTGCTCTCAAAACTCTAATGCTTGAAAAGAGACAGTTTTGATTTAAGTTCACTTAGTTTTTAATTCTGACTGATCCCTCATGTTTCTGCTCCTCCCAAAATAGCTGGAGAATTGCTCCATCCCCATAAATCAGCCATGAGGCTGCTGAATAAAAATGTTATCAAACTGAGAAATGATGGCCAAATGTATGAAGAAAAGAAGAATTTATGTCGCGGAACTCAGTCGCAGTCAGCTGTCTCATCAGGGAGTGAATTGATTAAAAGCAGCTTTTTTTTGTTCTCGTCTGAGTGAAGCATTCATTTATTGTTTGGAGAGAATTTTCTCTGATTGAGACGCCAAATTGCATTAAGATGAAAAGAAGAAGTGAGGAACTCTATTACTCGAGGATGGATTCTGTATTATTTCCTCCGACTATTATCTTTAAGTTGTCAGACGCTGAGATCTTTATATGTGGGCCTCGTTAAAAGAATGTGTTCCCATGATGAATTTATTTTCCCCTTTGTTTATATTGATTAGAGTACTGTGCTTGAAAGACACCCTCACAAGAATGACAACAAAAACAAATTGCTGTGAAAGGAAAAATCATTTTAAAATAACAGTCTCACTTTACACCAAGTCTTACGAGATCCTGACCAAGGTTATATCTCATCACAAGGTATGTATGTGTTTATCAATATATATATGTATGTTGAGTCTTTCACTCAACAGAAAGTTCAGATGTGACTCATCAATAACATCAGAGTGACCACAAACATTATTCAGTCTGTAAGAGTCGTGCTGCAGTTTAATGAGCAGGTTGATGCCATATGCCAGATCAATATTCTTCCTGTTTCAAATGCAGGGTATCTATCAGCCAGCCATTCACATCTGCACAATCAAAGTTAAACAAAGGTGAACTCTGAACTCAAAAATCTGTCAGGGCCAGTTGGAAATCGACCCAAAACAGGAAACGCCGTCTGAGCTTCAATTGAAAGTGAATGACAGATGGCGCGAATATTCACAGGATGCAAGTGTGATGTAGGCCTACCGTTTCAAGGATCAAGAGTAGAGAGCTGGCAGGGAATGAGCAGTGAATAAGACAAGAAGTGACATGCAATAAGGACCTCTGACTGATCTCAAACGAGACGTATGTGGAGCGCCCTAAACCATTAGGCCAGCCGAGTGCCTCAACCCTGACGTCTTATAGTCTAAAACCTCATTTTAAAGTTAAGACTTTCCACTTTCTTGGAGTGAATCGGCAAAAAAAATGAAAACTGGACTTCTGCACCTCCTCTCGGCTCTGCTCTTAGGCTTTACAGAATCTAGCTTGTGACATCAGACTTCGGCTGAACAAGTTCGATTGCCGTGGCATAAAGGCCTGACGACAAACAGTGGGGAATAACTTTTTTGAGATGGGACAGTGATATATGTGTGTGTCTGTGAGTGAGAGAGAGAATGTGCAATTTCCTTTTACGTCTTATTAGAGGTCAGTGTGACACACCAGTAATATTGTGTTCCCCTCCTGGAGAAATCAGGTCCTACGATGTTTATTGCCACTTACCGCCAAAGCAAAGTGTTGCTGATGCAGTCAAAAAGGATGTCTGGACCATCCTGTCATCCCACTGTTTGTAGCCTGAGGCAGTCTGCCCTGGGCCCAGAAAGTGCTGGATGCTGGAGGGGCACCTTTGAGAAGATATGATATTGCGAAAATGGTCTTGGAGAGGCTTATATCGTTGAGTGTGGACCCCTCGAGGCATAAGGTTAGTAGCAGGGGTTTTACATTGTGTACTGTATGTCCAAACTGTAAATTTAAATTTAAATGAAAGTGCAAGGACATCCTGTGATAGTGCAGGGTAATGGGAGTTGCTTGCTTCATTAGTATGAAACTACCATTGCAGAAGAAAATATGACTCAGGCAGAAATATTCTCAGATGTGGTTTTACATTTTTATTCACATTACGTTTAGTCACGTTTGTTGACTTCCTTACTCTCTGGAAGTTCTAGCACCTGGCGACCAAACCAAACTTAAATTTCAGACATTTTAATGCGCATCTGTCACATATTATGTCTCTCAATTATGTACCTTAAGCACCTTCTCATAATTTCTCCTGTCTCCTGAGTTATTGCTCTTCACCTGACTTCCTCCTTTGAGTGTGTCAGACTTACTTTGGCCACTAGAGGTCGCTGCCGAACAATACATGTAAATGCAGATAGTGATGAGCTGTTTGCACAGACAACCAAAAGCAGACCGCTATTCTGGTGAGGTAGGGCTGAACATGTGGATACGATGTTTTGTTGATCCATCCATTCAACTTGACCTTCTCCCACTATGGAATTTATTACTCTTTAATGTCACTGGACTCCTTTGCTCCTGTAAATTACTGCAGCCTATGGAGGGCTTTGTCACTTTAACATAAACATCTTTTACTTGTTCTTTTAGGTCCTCAATAAAACTAATGTTTCAGCCATTCTTCTAGGAAGGACAGTCTCGTATATCCATACATAATTGTTCTGCATTAACAATGTATTCTCAGAGACCAAGTTGAAGACACAGTGTGGCGCTCATAAAGCACAAGGAGGATTTACAGTGAGGCTGTGTTTTAAACAAGGTTGGACTGTCTGTTGATAATAGTATCCTGCTGAAATGAACTGAAACCAAAGGCTGCCCAAAAAGTAAAAGAAGAACTCTCTTAATTAACCTAAAAACATGTGAGTGTAAAGCAGTTGATGTGGTAAATGTGCTACAACAACAAACAGCAGCACACAGTGTGCACATTCGCAGCGATCCACAGGGGGTAATAAATCAAATAGATTAGAAAATGAAATTCATGCTTCATAAAACTTTTAGTACGAGCACCCAAATCACTGATAGTAGCCTTTGAATTGCTCCCCCTTTCCTCTGTGCTTAACTAAGCTTCAGTATATAGATATAATGCGCATATAGGTCACAATCTGTCAGTGATATCTGACTGCAGGTTAATTCTCTTCCTGCCCCCTCTGGGGTCTTTCTACACACCAAAGAGCAGTTTATTTTGAGTTGTCACTGAGTCAGATTTATTTCCTCCTGAGATATCTGACGAATCCCTTAATACCGCCTTCATTATCTCAACTCATCCTAGTCGTGCTTAAACATCCTTTGCACTTGATTCTTTTTGTATTGCAGTCTTTTGTTTGGCTCGTCAGTCTGAAGGAGCTAATTAGACGCCATTTAAAGACTTGTAATATGTTAAATATGAGGCCGGATTGGTGCATATCCTACAGAGACTTCTTCTACTAGGAAGGAAAATGAAGAATATTTCTGCAGTTTATCGATGAATGTATATTATATAGCAAGTTAAAGCAACTTGATACTCGAAATGTGTCACATTTTTAAACTTAATATTTTAGCAGGGTCGCCCAAAGCTCATCTCCTGTGAATGACTGACGGGATCTCAGAAAATCTATAAATTCAACTGCTTTTGTTTTATAATTCTCTGTGTGAGCACAGCGAGGAATGTTTAATGGCACGTCTCAGTCTCTTATATAGCTCCTCAGTGGGGCACCACATCTTCCAAGTGCTTTTCCTCTGTGTAAGCACACTTTTTTATTATTTTTTTGATGGAAAAAAAACTTTTCACCCCCTGCAGTTCTCAATGGCTGATAAGTGACAATTTAATGTCAGTCGTTTGGTCCACCGCATTGTTCCAGACTGAAAAATTGCTGCAGCTACAGGATGAATTGCCATGAAATTTGGTACAGACACTCGTGTTTCCCTTACAGATTAATTGCAATAAATTCAGTGATCTTTTAATGGTTCATCTAGGTGCAGCATCAATTCAATATATAATTTGTTTGGTTTATGGCCAGAATCCAGCAAAACTAATGACGTTCCTATCAGCCTCAGCTGTAGTTTGTGTTCAATACTATTAAGTAAATGTAAGCATGATTTAACTTAAATATAAAGCTTGCATGGACAGTGTTGGGGTGCGAGGTAACTGATTTCATAGTGGCCACACTTGGTACTGCAGCATCACATGACACGAACTGGTCTCAAAGACTTTCCCATACACAAGTATTACAATTTGTAATGTAATGCCACACAAACAAACACAATGTCATGCCCTAAACTTGCATAATGACCGTGGCTCAGGTGGTAGAGCGGGTTGGCCAATGTTCGGAGGGTTGGCGGTTCGATCCTCGCCCTTGCCACTTGTGTCATGGTCGTTGTGTCCTTGGGCAAGACCCTTCACTCACCTTGCCTCGTGTGATTGTGTATGACTGCTGTATGTTTGAGGTGGTGGTCGGAGGGACCGTAGGCGCTGAATGGCAGCCACGCTTCTGTCAGTCTACCCCAGTTGCAGCTGTGGCTACTATCGTAGTTTACCGCCACCGGTATGAATGGAACCTGGAACCCTGTCAGGCGCTTTGGGTCTCTTGAAAAGCACCATACAAGTCCAATCCATTGAAGATTTCTTGCCACTTTTAAACCGAAGAGAGTGTATGTCCATTTTTGAGGTAATCTTTTTGAAAAAATTGAAATCATTCTTAAAAAGATGAATTGAGTAAGTCTTAACTTTCTTGTTTGATTCTCATTGTGAACAAAAGAGTAAGCATCCCTGAAAAGGTCACTGGCAAAAACAAAGCAATATTTCTTGGGACTGTGTGGATAGATCTATTAAACTTCTCTCTCTGCCACCCATCACCTTTACAAAATAACAATGCTAAAGTCAAAATATCCATCTCTCCACTGTGTGTGACACATACAATAATATTCCTTTACGACAGGAGGGCTTTGAGATCCATAGGGTCTTGGTGGGCTGACTAACTGACAGGAAGATGTGTGAGACAACTCCGACTTTTCCTCCTCTCATCATTTGACGGAAGTCACTGTCCTTCAAACTGGACATTGCATATGTGAAAGTACGTTTCTAGGAGAGTTTAGGTGTGTGTGTGTGTGTGTGTGTGTGTGTGGTGGGAGGTGCCGTTATTGTGTGCAGTCGTACACAAGGACAGGAATGTTTTGTTCTTTCATCTTCGTTTCTGATACACGATTTCTCCTGTGCTCTCTGCAGTGGACAAAACAGTAAAATAGAATATTCACCTTTCCCTCTTTGGGGCTGTTATTGTTATTATGCAGTGAAAATGAATGGGCTCATTAGGAGAAGACAGAAACATGTGTCAACCACATTTCCCCCTGCCTGCTGGGCTACTGAACTGTGGGGGTTTATCTTAATAAAAAGTAAAAAATAATATATATAAAAAAAACACAAGCAAAGAGCCACAGTGGGAAGCTGACTTCCAAAGCATTGAAGTAGATGTGGTCTTCAGGGCTTACAGACTTACACACGGATGAAGTTCCAGTTACTATGTGATCAAGAGATTATTCCACAGGGATATACAGTGTGGTTTTCTCTCGTAGTCCAATAACTGTCCGTGTATCTCGAACTTAATCACCAGAATAAATCTTGACAATGTACATCTCTGCAAACCACTGATATTTTGATATTTTGTTGCAACTTTAGATTTATTTAGGTTCGGTTTTCAGTTTTATTTTGTGACAACGCTGTGCTAATGGTCTTGGTAAAAAATCCAGTGGTGTCATTTAACTAAAACGAAGAATCTCTCTCTGTGTATCTGTCTGTTCTTTACATATCTCCAGAACCGTTGATCCTATCTACTTGACACTTGGCAGGTGTGTTGCTAATGACCCAAGGGATTGCAGTGTTAAACGTGGTGCAATTTGGACAAGCAACACGTTTTTTATTGATATATTTGCAATAAACAGCACTGCTCTGTGCAGCAGAAGGGGTGTGGCTTCAGCAAGCACTGATTTCTCTCATGTGATCTCATTGGTAAGACAACATAAACAAAATGGAGATTAGCGTGGTGCAACAAGAAAAAAGTGTTGCAGAGCGAAATGAATAAAAGCTAAATGAGTCTGGATGAGTGGGGAGACAGGATTTTCTATTCCTCGGCGCAAACTAGAGTTGATATTTTAAGTTTCTGTCAACAGTAGTATGCTAGCCAACTTGATCACTAACGTTGCTTGGCAGCACTGTTAGCTGATCCAGGATGCCTCTGCCATTGGCTGTTGCGGTCCGGCTCAGAAAGTACAGATGTAATAGTCACAGTTGTGAGGCCGAGGACTGGATCCGTAAACCCCTGACATTACCAGATTATCTGTGCGGACACATGTTGAAAAGTTGTCTTCCCTCCTCAGAAATATCCAGTGGTTTCACACTTACAAATGTTAAAACGCAGTCTTGACTGACTTGTTAGCTTTCTCGCCTACCTTCACTGCTATCCCCTCCTCCAGATACAAAAGACATGTTGTAACGTTATATGACACATATTAAAGAAAGATCACGATGATATGTTGCACGGCCTATGACACATGCAAATGGGAAAGAAAAAAAAGGTTTTGCAGGAAGAGTAACTGCCAATATTGTATTCTAGTGAGTGGGCCGGTACTTCACGTCAGAAGTTTTATTTTAAGACACAACATTTTTTTGGTTTTCTGTGAAGCCAGTCACTGATTTAACATTTAAAAATCACCTGTTGTACACAGCCATTAGCAGTAAACTCAAACTGATATTGTTGATGACTGACAGATTTATGGAGTGGGAGCCGACCTTGCCCGGACCCAAAGGAAAGAAGAGGGACTCTCCCCCTGCAGTGGCTCCCCACGCTGTCAGGATTATTTATGAATGTAAATACTGCTTCCTCTGCCTAGTAATTACTTTTAGAGTGCACTTCAATTAGAGTAGCTAATTAGTGTTTATCGTGTTTATGTTTTTCCGACCCCCTCTCTCTCTCTTTCTCCCCCTTTCATTATGTGTTTGTGCCTCTCTGTCTGTGGCCTTGCATTGGCTGTCATCTATAACATCTGCCGCTGAAAAACTCTGCCCATTCAATTCCTCACTTTTTTTTAATTAATGATGCGGTATAATTTAATATTTAAATGTGTCTGCTTTGAAGTGAGGGAGTCATTAGGCTTATCTACTTCAGCTCTCCTTGACTCAGAGGGAGCCACCAGGAGACAATCTGCTGCTTCACGCGAAAGTTTTTCAAATGTGAAAACACAAACATGAGGGGTTTGACCATGAATGCAGCACTTCACCTGTTCTGTTTGTTTTTCCCCGCTTGCTCCTAAATATTGTATCTTTTAATTCTACAGGACAACATTGTGTCTTGGAAAATAACCTTGCTCTATTACTTACTCTGATGGCAAAGAAAGTGTTCTCAATGTTTTGTGGAACAGTGATCGAGAGATCAGATCAAGATGTGTCCTTGTAATGGGTTATACATGTGCTTGTAGAAAGAGTAGAAAAAAAACTTTATCAAGGTAGTAAAACAGGTAGATATCCAGTCTCTATGGAGTCAATTTGTTAAACAATTTTATAGGAAGCTCAAGTTTTGTATTGATTCTTAAACAGACAATAGACAACTTTTTTTGCTTTAACCTATCACTCCAAAGTCAACACTAATTGCACCAAAACCTTGCTGTCGCTATAATGTTACAGTTCAGCCATAGAGGACCCCGATAATGTTCATATCCCACACTGTCACTAGCACAAGTCATGATTTCTGCAAAAAGACATTGCTGTCGAGTTTATCAAATGTTTTTTTTGAGCACCACAAGTGTTGAGTGCCATCTAGTTCCTTTGTATTTATGGGAAGGCAAATCCATATCGAAACAGTGGAGATGGATGAAAAGCAATGCAGGTAAGAGGAATGATTTTAGGTTGAACTGTTTCTTTAAAACGTATATACATAGAAACATATAAAACATTCCCATTAAAAAAATATTTGGCTGTCCTGGGCATTCCCCAACTAGGTATTGCCTAGCGCCAGTGGTCGAGTTTCCCACTGCTGGGGACTGATGGACAATTTGCAGTTTGCTTTAACTGACGAGACACATCTCCCTCTTTCTTGGCTCCTGTCCTGGCAGACGTAGAACGCAGTTGGATGACACAGGAGGGTCGTCAGATGATTAAACTCACCTGGGCCCTTTGGGTATAAAGGTTGGCTCATTTGTTCACTCTCTCTTTCTACAGCTGGCATCCATCTTGCATGATTGTTCTTTGGGCTGTCTCGTGATTTGTTTTAACGTTAGTTTCATAAATTACTATTTTCTTGCATGGACTATCTCCTTGTCAGATTCCCTGAGCTGGTCTGTGACATTGATCAAGCTAAATATTTGCCTCAGCTGTCAAGCTCCCTTCATAGACCTTCCAGATCCTGGTTGCTGTATGCCCAGCTGCCTCTGCTGTCTTTTGTTCTTCCTCATTAAGCCAGTTATCAAGTCAATTCTTTGCTTTTGACTGTGAACAATTCAGTTGTTCTAGTGTTTACCCGTCTACTGTTGCAATAGATTTTTGTATTGACCTGAACAAAGACAATAAATATTAAGTCTGAAGTCACAAATTACCAGAGGTGGGGGACTCGACAAATTTGAGGACTTGAGACTTGCATATTGAGACGTTAATTTTGTTTTTGATGCTTCGCCCTTTGCCACTGTATGACGCAGTGCGTGCAAGCCAGGAGGAAACTGCTAGATCAGAATTTTGTGTCTTCTTGTGACTTGCTTGACCTTAGCAATGTCTTGACTTGACTTGCTTGATTTTCACAGTAACTTGAGACTTGCTTATGACTTGCACGTATGACTTTCTCCCACCTCTGCAAATTACTCATGTGATGTGGTTTCTCCACACTCCATTAAAGCAGGATATAAACAAGACTGCAGAACATTTAAAGTGTTTTGTTAAGGGGCCCTGATTGGTAGTGTTGCAGATGATGTTAAAGTAGAAGCAATGTTAGTGTTAATGTTAATGTTAAGAAGTTACCTTTGAGGATTTGAATATAATGAAAAGATATTATACTGGATTGCACGATGTACTAACTGGCAGGACTGTGCTCATGAACCCGCCTATACATCAACCTGTCGGAAGGTATAAAACCATTTGTAAGTTACCTAGCCAAAGAGGTTATGTTTTCACCCGTGTCTGTTGTTTTTTGGTTGGTTGGTTTGTCAGCAGGGTTACAAAAAAACTACTGAACAGATTTCCATGAAACTTCGATAGATGATGCGTTTCATCCCAGAATAGGCCATTAACTTTTGGTGCAGAGCCAGATAAAGGGATGGATCCAAAAGCTTTTCTCTCACTTCCTTTAACCTTGCAAGATAAAGTGTCTTTTCGACTGGTATCTCTGAGAGAGCACAGTGTTATACAGATCTTAAATCTGGTGAGGGTGATTTAAAATTTAGAGTGATCCAGGGTTATTGAGTTTGATATTGGATTAGGCTTGATTGAATTAAAGGGAACTGTTTGGCCTTGACGGAGGCATGCACTCTACAAAGAGCCATTGATTAATGTGTCAATAATTATAACTCCTCCTACTGTAACTGGCATATAAACAGGTGATGAATGATAATTCCCAGTATAGAATAACACAGTTGTAATAACGATATAAATGCATATTAAATGTGTCTATTATGTTAAGGCTGATGAAGGTCATGAGATATGGCTGAAAGCTATAGAAGAAGTGGACCATGAATCTTAGCTCTAAAGCTGTATTTGTATTTATTAGCATTGTTAAAAACGTCAAAGAGATTTTGAATGATGTTTTCTTACCCCTGGAATGGCACCCAGCAACCACTCCTGTTTGAAAGCACTTTATTGTTGACAGATACATGAATAAACATTTATAATGATGCTTATAAATGCTAATGCTGCCAATATTTCTCGGCGGTGGGATGCAGGAGTGAAGGAGACGTTTCATATGAGGAATCACAAATAACTGAGCCATCAAAGCAAATTAGCAGCAAATAAATGTCATTTGTAGAGAAGAGAGACAACCAAACTTTAATAGAGTGTCTCATTCAAAATAAGAATATATCCAGGCATCGACATGTGACATAAATCCTCGCTAATTTTCACTTCGCCATTAAATGTACTGACTGTTGTCCTCATGTAGCTTTAAAATCATTATTTCAGTCTAGACAACAGCTTTGAAAACAGAAAATAACCTTTCCTATTAGTTCTCAGTGTTTTGTCACAGACACATCAAGGCTCATGATACGTTTCACCTCAGTTTGGCCCGAGACAGTTCCCCCACTTTCTAATGAGTAGTCCCTGTTAATTATGAGACAACAACAGGTGGATGCAGAGTTTCAGCACACTGCCTTGTCCACATGGACTAGACCAAAGCATAATAATGAACAATTTAGTCTGTTGCTTCTCTGTTGATTAACATGAGGAGTGTTAGTTAAAAAAAAAGCTGCATAAAAGGAAAAAAGCCAAGGCATGTTGCCAAGAAAACTATTTTTATTGACAAAAGGAAAAACTGACAAGTGTAATTTGATGCATTTCACTCGATCATGTTTGTGAAAAGCCTCTTATCCTGAGCAGATAAATGGGTTTTGGGGGAAGATTTGTAGCAAAAATCACATAATGCAGCCATTTACTTTATCAAAATGGGCCATCAGACAACTGCGTGAACAATGCAGTGTCTTTCTCAATGCCATCCACAGTTTGTTCACCTCAGTGCAGCATGTGCTCTCAGAGCCAGAGAGGGAGGAGGATTTAACATCTCTTTACTTACCGTACAGTGTTGCTGCCACGAGGTAATAGATGTTGAAGCACAAAGAAAAGACGGCACACACACAGGTGAGGAACAGAGAAAAGGTGACATGAATACGCAACAGTGAATGAGGAGCAGCTCTCTCTCATCCTCATTATTTAATAATCCTCATTCTATTACTTTTACATTCAGTCGTGCAAGCATGTGGGCCGCTTTCCATGCGCACGCCCGCCTCTGCCCTCTGTACAATAATTGTTTGTTATGGCTGACTGAGCCCGTGTATCTCCCACCGATAACACTAAACGCAATTTCCCCCAGGCACCCAGTTTGCTGAGAAAAACCTGCGCAGTGCATTTCCCAGTAAAGGGCAAATTAAGGAGAGAAAAACAAGCCCCTCCGGATTGAACATGGTGTTTTCAGCATGTCAGATATAAATATTTCTATATAGTCTTCTTAAAGGGGAATTCAGTGATATGTGTCACCTTCAGCATGTTCTGTGAGACTTGTTGTTAAAACTTAGATTTAATGTATATATATTATTTGTTAATAATCAATAGAGAAAAATCGGAATGAGGTTCTTTGGATCCCTTATTTCTGCCTTTTTGTCGTGCACTGATTTCAGGAACAAGCAAACAGAAGGGGATAAAATGAATCTGAGCTGTAGCATATAGGACTATTGTTGGGTGTCCATCATTGATCCGCAGCAGGTAGTCTATCCTGGTGTGGTCCCAAGTGAAGAAGCAATTGGAAAACCCCCGTGTAATTGAAATGTCCCCGTTGTGTATAGATGCCTGAGAAGAGGAATGACAAATCAATAATGTCCGCTATTAAGTTGCTCTTTTTCTCCTCTCCATTTTCAGAGGTGGGGGAGGGCGGGGCAGGTTAAAAAAAAATTGCTCCCTGTCAGGTGCGTTTGCATCTTGCGGGGTTCAATTTATCTAAGGTCCAAAAATAAAGAAATTGCTGCCTCCCTGTTGCCTTGAGCTTGGAGAAATAAACAGTCAATATTTGCTCCTAGGGACCCGCAAGAGGACGCACACATAAATCACCCAGCATGCACCTGTCCAAAGAATCAGCCACAGAGTCCTGTGTCATCTCGTTTAGGATCACGCTGCTGCTGAGGCTCCCCTTCATCTTTGAATCAATGCGCCAGGGGGCACTCGGCGCTGCGGTGGCACTCCTGGTCGAAGGGACAGAAGATGAAAATTACTTTTCCATCGTTTCCCGTTGTGCTCTCGCTGCAGCCAGTTTACATGCATTTCAGTGCTGTGATGATGAAGATTGTAAACTACCGGCCTCATACTGGTTTAATGTCTTCCTTTCATTTTCCTCTTATTATATGTTAATATATGACAGACATGCAGTGAGATAATTGCTTTTTTTTATAGGCTGGTGTTTCTATCCAGATCATAAAAAACACTTCATTAGTGCAGACAATATTGTAACATCGCAACTTGTCCGCATTAAGATGTTTAAAAATGACCTTTGTTAAATCTTTCGAGTTGTGTACTTGGATTACTCCAAATGTTTCCAGCAATGTTCAAACACAGAGAAATATGTAATTCATTCAAGATTATGCTGCGTTTCATCTGGTCGCCTGTCGCCATAACTTCCAGCGAAAGAGCAGACGAGAGAGTGAGGAAGGAAGTCAGCGAATGTGACTTGACCCACATCAGTGGACTAAAAGTGATGTGAATATAGCTTTGATACATTACCTCGTACAGAGGTCAGAGTCCTGTTAGAAAAATGTTGGTGGCGTTCGCGGGATGTTGTCTGCGAGTGCTGAGGGCTGTCCAAACCCAAAATGTTTTCAGTCCACAGGCTCAAACGGACTCTCTGCAGACTTGGGGCCCAGACTTTACTGATTAAACTACCCACATATTCGTCCCAATACAGACATGATGTCTGTGACTAAAACAACAAGAAAATTACATTATTATAAGTGTAAAACAATTACTATATTAAGACACTACTTGAATCATATAGGCCAAAAATGAGAGTCAGAGAGTCTAACTCTGGGGGGTTGTTGGGTGGGTCATTCTTATTTACTTACCTCAGTTATTTTAACCCAAAGTTTTATCTTTTTTTCGCCTAATCCTAACCAAGTAGTTTATTCGCTTAATCCTGACCATATAGGTTTTTTATTGGGCTAAACCTAAACAAACTGTGACCATATGACATGTTCAAGAAGTCGTAATATGTCATTCATTGCAAACTTATTGTCAGCTAGCTTTATTTTGAAAATCCAATCTGATCTGACGCTAGAGGGGGAGGTAAAGTGTCACGGTTTGACGCTTAGGCCACTGACACAATTTGATGAGTTGTGAGTATCAACGTGTTGATACAGAAGTACAGACTATAGAGGTAATCAAATGCATTTCATTATTGTAGTCTCGAGGCCTGTCTATCAGCAGCTTATATTCGCCTTGCAGTTTCACACCCTTGCAGACTCGACGTGACGGCAATGACCACAGTATGTTCAGCTGAGGTCTGAGAGTCCAGAGGGTGGACATTTGGATTTAGCCTTAATCTGCAACATTGGTTGTTAATCAGTGAAGACAACAACAGCAGCAGAAGTTACATATTGTGCATTTAAATATAAAATGATTATCAGCCTAATCAAATTATGCTTTGAATCTAAATGTCCTTCTGTACTATACAGTAGTCTTAGGGCAGCAGTGGTTGAAGGTTTCGTGCTAATGGTGCTCTGATGTTTGCCACATTTTCATCTGACAAGTGAGAGGACATCCAGCAGGGAAAATGAGTCTGGATATATCACCAGCCCGACCATTTCTGATGCCCTTTTCTGAGATGAATCAGACCTGTCCACCAATGTAACAGCAGTCTCGCATCACGTCCTGTGTCACAAGAGGCCGGTCTGCCTGGAAGAGCCACTAGCTGCTGTCATTAAGAGGAAATGGGCCCAAATGCACCAGCTCGGCAAGACTGATAGGCTTCCATTGACTGGAGCGATCATGCTGAGACAACAGAGGTTTATACACAATTTCACACATAACTTACCTCGGTGGACACTCTGTCCACCGTGGCGTGTGCAGTTAAAGCATTATCTGGTCAATTTTGCGTGGCTTTATATAAATGTTTGATGTGAACACGTGTAAGTACATAATTAAAGACTTTGTCTACATGAAATATGCAGTGAAACAACGACAAATATGTTACTGCCAAGCATGAGTAATGCTTTTGAAGCCAGTGTTTTGTCTCTCAGTCTAATTGTTTTATCAGTGGGATATTCATTGGAGTGGAATATGGACAGAAGGCTGGCGGAAGAGAAATGGAGATTCATATTGGATAATGCCTTCGTCTCTTCCTGCTTTTCCCGCCTGCCAGTCTGTCTGTCTGAGTCTCTCTCACACACACACAAACACACACACACACACACACACACACACACACACACACACACACACACACACACAAGCCTGTCTGT
>OMLP01011351.1:0-15292 GCA_900302685.1 Spondyliosoma cantharus | reverse complement strand
AAAAAAAAATTTTTTTTTTTTTTTTTTTTTTTTTCACAGTTAATTTCAAAAACCCCGTCCCTTCTCGAGCATCATCTTTTATTCAATGTACAGTAACGCTAAGTCAGCACGGGGCTGGTCGTCACGCAAAGAGCAGACCAGTGTGAGTGTGTGTGTCCAGAGACAATGGCACCCAGGCAGCTTGTCTTTAGTTAAAACACACATCACCCTGCTCGCCACTAAGCTAATTAGCAGCAGGCGCAGTACCGTTACCGCTGCACCTGCTACACGGAGCGGAGGGAGAGGGGAGGACCGGGGGGGAGGCGAGAGGATGCCTTCGGTCCTGAACCACTGTTTGCTAAAGGGTACGGTTTGTGACAGAAAAAACAAAAACAAAAACATGTCTATAAGTGCTGAATTAGAGACTCTTACCTGCGCAGCCCACAAGAAGCAAGGCTAGAAAAATATCCCGTAACTGGACCATCGCAACTCCCCGAGTAACGTGAACGTTAAACGGCGTAGCTAACGTCTTATCTCCGCTCGGTCCCTCACGGCGTTGCCTTCGGGGTTTCTCCTGACTATTTTAGCAACTGTTCATCCTAATCTATTTATTTCTGAGCTGGTCGGTGATAACTGTCAGCGGCATCAGCGGCGGCAGCAGCAGCAGCAGCAGCAGTGTCGTGGATGACGAGCAGCGGCCAGAGATTAGCAGTGATGATGAGCGCCAGTGCTCCGTTCAAAGTCTGACTGACAAGCAGAGCCTGCTCACACACGGGGATCAGTCCGCGCGGGCGGAATACAGAAGCTGCTGTTAAATAGTGCGCCAGGCTCAAAGGAAAGCAGCAGCGTGACGGGGGAAACCCCTGTGATAATTATGATAATGCAGTGAATAAAACAGTTAGGGGTATTGTATTTGTTTCAAAATCCAATAAAATCTTCATAGAAATATTGAAAGCGTTAACCTTAGAGCTCTATATGTTTTATGTGATAAGAATGCATTTCTGATATTCATAGAGAGTAAATGGTTCTAGAGTCTAAACACAGAGATGCAAGATTAATATTTTAGTTTCCCTAAGAATATAGTGCATGTACAAAGGCCCTTACATCTCTGTGTTTATGTACAGGTAAGCTATATTATTATTGTTTTAGCTGCACGCATGGGTATGCATTTTACAGCCTTGTGTCATGTTGTGCTGTGCTGTGCTGTGTGAAACCATCACAACTTCTACATATATTTGTCCATTACCTGTGTACATCCTGTTCTTGTATAACTGGTCCCCTGATACATTTACTACATTACTGTGCAACCTTTGCAGGCCTGCATATGATTTATTAATTTCATCACAACTGTTCACCAGCCTATTTGTATCGATTACACATATATTGTGTTTTTTGTGGACAATTTGTATTGATTCATATTGACAGATGTAGACATATACAGATATGCTGTAAAGATAATTTAACTTAAATTGATTCCTTGATATTGTACATGTATATATAGCATTACAAACAATACAGTTGTGAAATTAGTATACAAGCATGGATATCCATATTCAGCCGAGAGCACATAGACGCCTGCATCTTCATGTGCAAGATCTAAATCCATGCACCAACACAACGTATATATCATATTTTATTGCTATATTTTAACTTCTGCTCTCTAACGTTTTGTGTCTTAGATTGTATGTTTGTTTGTTTGTTTGTTTGTTTGTTTTGGGGGGGACTGTATACAATGTGCATATGGCAATTAAGGTACTTTTAGTATATTTGCAAACTTTTATAAAGTGTTTCAGAGCGGTGGTGGAAGAAGGATCTATTACTTAAGGAAAAGTAGCAACATCAAACTGTGGAAATATTTTCATATGAGTCCTGAATTCAAAATCTTATCAGCATCAAAATATCAAACAGTTAAAGTATTAGCTATGCAGAATGGCCCATTCTAGAATAATGTACTGTACACTAATATAATAATTCATGTGTGCATCACTTTAATGCTGAAGCTGGTAAAGACAGAGCTTATTTGTTTATATGCTGCCTGGTAGTTTATCCACGTCTTATCTTTATTCATAATAAAACATCATCATTTATTTGTTGCTTATATTTAGAATCATTAATCTGCATCTGAAAACTAATTCATGACATCAAATGTGATGGAGTAGAAGTCACTAAAAGTGCATGTAAATACCCAAATAAACCTCAAAATCATACTCCAGTACAGTACTTGTGAATGGCTATAAAGATTTATCTAGATTTGATAAAGCTTTACTAGTCGGTTAAGATACCTTTGGTTTGTCAGTAGAGCTGGAGCACTCAGTCAGTTAATCAATTAGTCAAGTGACTGACAAAAAATGTCCAACTAGTTTGATAGATAATTCGTTGTTAGTCATTTTTCAAACAAAAATGTCAAACTTTACCCAGCTCCAGCTTGTGATTTTTGAGGATGCTACTTTTCTTGGACTTGACATTTTAATCTAAACGTAAACTTTGCGCTGTTGGTCAGACAAAACAAGCAATTCTAAATGATAAATCTATGGCTTCAGGAAATTTTGATAGACACTTTTCTATAGATTAAATGATTAATGATTAAGAAAGTAATCTGCAGATTAACTGATAATGATAATAATTGTTAGTCACCCTAGTTGCCAGGTTGTGAAAAAGATCTCTTTGAATGTAACTATGACCATTTGCCTTTTGGAAAACAATTTGTTGAGCATTTATTAATGGATTATCAACACTTAGAGCTGCATTAGACTATTAGCCACTTGAATGGACTGAAAACCTAATAAAAGCATTTTCTTTACAAGCTGGCAGACGTAATATGTGCTTATTAATACTTTATAAGTGATCTACAAAGCTTTAGTAAATTATTTATCATTAATTAAGTGGCACACAGTATTGTAGAACTCCTAGCACCAATGGCATCAGGTTCATAGCAAGGACTATAAAAAGGTCATGATGCAACCCATGAATCAATAGAACATGTTTTATGCACCTAATTAACTCAGTTTTGTCACATTTGAAGAGGAGAATCTTTGTCTCTTATAATCATACAATGTACAGTGTAGTGAAACTTGTAATTTGCATTCTGAGGTGCAGTGGACAGCCAACATACAGCGCCCAGGGACCAACTCCCGATCTAAGCCAGTGCCTTGGTCAAGGGCACTGACCGGAGAATTAACCTAATATAGGTTAACACGTTTGGATGGTGGGAGAAACAGGGGCACCCGCAGGAAACACATGCGAGCACGTGGAGAACATGCAAACTCTGCACATAAAGGAATGGAGCTCAGGCAACAGCACCAACCACTGCACCACCATGCTGCATTTATTATTTCAACGTGAGCAATTTCTTTATAACACAAGAATGGAAACTCATTGAACCCCCCACATTCCTGACCGCTGTGTCCTCAATGGAAGCCAACAACGCTAATAATAAAATCTGTTCTCCATAAAAATCAATTTCATCATTTTATTGATGGATTACGAAGGGCAGCAGTTGCAAAATGTAAGAACTGACCACCTCTCAAAGTCATACTCCTGAACAAATGGGGAGCAGTATATCACCAGTGTAATCGCTAACTGCTGCTGACCAGTTGCTGCTGCCATTAGTCAGTTAGCTCAGTTAGCCTTGCAGCTAGTGGTCTGAACCTGGAGCTCAGAGTGCTTATATGAGAAAGAACGGGCCATGCTAACTTCAGAAGATATCTCTGCAACACAATATATACATGTCTTATTGCTCTTATTTCTTCACATTCTGCTCATCAGTTGGGTTAGGCTTAGGATCATTTTTTAACATTTTAAACTAAAATCCTAACATATTGCACCTATAATTTGTTTATATATTAAAACCTTCTTGTAAATGTATTAATTTATACACTGCCCTGTAAAGTACCATCACAGATTTTCAGATCCAGGTCACAGTTCAAGTGTTATTCAGTCTGATCTGAGATTTATAACAAAATGCTGTCAAGAGTCCAACATTATTTTTCAAGAACAGCATGTAGAATTTAAAAAAATAAATAAAAAATGCATAAACAAAAACCACTCTCAAAACCTCTTCATATTTTTGTGCTGCACTGCTGTGAGTCAAATAACTCCCCCTGACCACCCTTAACCCCACCATTGACCGAGGAGAGCCTTATGCAACACACTTTTATCCAGGCTGTAAAGTGAATGGTACCTGAGAGAACAGAGATGCAAGGGGAGAGGATGCTGTTTGCTTGCACAGCAGGGATGAACCATAGCATTTGGCACCCCGAGAGGGCGGTTTGCCTTTGATTTGCTCTGCTGGCCGGCGGAGCGAGGCGACTGGCCAAAATTTAATAAACTCAAATCAATCTGTGGAGCGGCTGAAAATGTATTGTGGTCGAATCCTGCACATTTGCAGGAACCCATCCTTCTACAGCAATTTCCTCCAAGCATACCACCACAGGGAGTGTGGCCCCCAAAAATGTTCACAGACACTCCTTCCCTCACTCCATCTTTAAACCAATCATCCACTGAGAAGTGTCTAGAGAAAGCGGGGTGGAATAGGGTGGTAGTGATGTAGCAGGGTGGGTTCAGAGTAATGCTGAGGGGGATAAGGGGGTAGGTTTGACTGGCGTTTGTGCCTCAGCATCACTGACAGAGAAAGTATGACTCAGCTGATGACTCATACATATAAATGCCCTCGGAAATATACTGTAGTGTTTTATTCAGTGTGCGCTGGGGTTGAAAAGCTGATGTGGCTCGTTTTTATTTTTGGGTTTTCTTGTTAGTGTAGCTGCTCATAACATTTAAATTTCCAAGAAAATTTTCAAAGCAGTCTCTTTTAAGGGATGAAAACGAGCATAAATGTATAAATCCGTCCCGCTCAAGTAATTATTTATGGTTATTCAATCTCACAGGTCCCGTCAGCCAAATTCCCTGGTTGTAATTAATAAGAGGCTTAACTGGAGACATCACTTTCAATTAGAAAACTGACAAAATCTTATCAGCTGAATATAATCAGTACAGCAGAATAATAGAGTCTGTTTTTTAAAAGCTGCTACAAGGAACTTCCATTTGTGTCGATTCTTGCGCCCCCTGTGGACAAAAGCAGTATGGGTACCACTTCTTCTCGTGGAGATCGTAATCTTGCTAGCATTGCAAGGCAAGTTTATTTGTATAACACCATTCAGGCAATTCAAACGTGCTTTGTAGGGTTGCAAATACATGAAATGTATTAATACATTAATGCATTTGTTTTTTTTAAAATGTGTCTTTATTTAGTGAAGCAAGGCGTAACAAGTGGTACAACTCATGACACAAAGAAAGTAGGTAGAATATATAAAGTCAGAAGAAACAAAACAAGCAAAAGAAAAAAAAAGAAAATTTTATCAAAACAATAAAAACAAAAGCAAGCAAATAGACAGTTACAGATTACGTAGAAGTTGTGTTTCCATTTTACTAGAAAGCCACTGGAAACAGTGAGCAATGATAGTGAGCTGATAGTTCAGCAGACTTCAGGTATTCAAGAGGCTTGTTCTACAGGTGGGGAGTATCAAAACTAAAAACTTTAGTTTCCTGGGAAACTTGAGTCAACCTGGACAAGTCACAAGTTTGCATTTGCTTCGAAAGCACGTGAATGAAAGAAGCAACATATTCTTAATACCATCTGTCTCGTTCAAACATAGCTGTTTGCAGAATAGACAAAAGTGCGGTTATGTATCCATTTGTGGCTATGTCAAATTAATAAATGTAATATGACGATGGTGAAACAAAGTTAACTCTGTTTGAGTCGTACCGCCAGACTAAAGAGCAGCTTCTTTCCTCAGGCTGTTAAAATCCTCAATTCACTCTCAGCACTCTGCCATGAAAGAGCCGCTGACAGGCATGATTAAGATGATCTATAATAACTACACAGAAGCAGCCAATCTTTGCTTTGATGGTCTTGTTTGCTCATGTAGGTCATACAAAAGCATCAATATTAAATTGAGACTGTTTCATTACTCCTTGTAGCAAGTTTACCTTTACAGTAGAGCCTTATTTCATTTAATCTCCTCCTTGGTGTGGCAGTATTGCTTGGACTGCCACATGCCCTGATCTTCCTCATGAAAAACAACTTTGCAAAGAAAAAAAACTGTCTTGACGTATCCCCCATGAGCCATCAGCTCAATTTTTCTCAAAGTGAATATGCTGTCCGTCTGAGGTAAAGCACACATAGCACGCTCTTTCATCTGCTCAAATCCCCCACAGTCACTTTAAGCACTTTGCCACGATCTATTTATTTATCATGTTCAAGCACATACAGTCGTAATGGTAATAGTACTAGACTGTAAACGCCATTAATGCTCGTGTTGTTTAATTCCCCTTCCATTTACAGAGAGACCGTACAGTCATTTTTTGAAAAACATGTACAGCCCTGTGAAACTTCAAACGTTCGTTTCATTACCCGACAGGCCGCCTGAAGTTATTTTGTGCTCTCAATCTCTCTGTGTCTCTCCGTGCTGTGTATCTCCCCCTCTCTCCTGCCTCCTCTCGTCCTCTTTCACCCATCAGAGTCATGACCACACATGCATGCTCTCCAGAGCTCACGCCTACATGCACACACACACGTGCAGCACATCTACATCTACGTTTGCAGACGCGTTAATCACCACTATTTCTTAATATGTTGTCTTTTCCTATAAATGATTAAGATGATCTCTATCATTTGATGTGTCCATGCTGGCCACAGCACACACATATGGTTAGATATTTCCCTCAGAGGATACATGTGCACATCCTCCACTGTAGGAGGTTTTAAAATAGCTTCTCTTACCTCCTCCACCACTAGAGCAACATGCAACACTGCTATGAACATTTCAATGTTTCTGGGTCAAGGGAGAAAAGTGGAGGTCAGCTGTGCAGGGAGGGGGCATGCATACCACATGTTCGGTGGATAGCTGCCTGACTAACGAGAAAAACAGCGAAAGTTGTGATGACAGGTTGGTATTGTTTTGAGAAGATCCTCTCCATCTTGCAGAGTCTGGCAAGCATATATCATATAATCGATGTCAAATCAGGCAAAAGAAAATGAAAAGCACACTGCTGTGTTTTTTATGTATCAGTGGGCTGGTAGAACGCAGCATCATGGAGAAAACAGCAGATTTGAATCGAGCTTTATTGTTCTGTATTTCTCTTTAAAAGCACTCTAATTTCAGCCTTTAAAAGGAGCCCACCATAGTCCAAAAAATCACAAGTAGAGGCAAAGCTATTGGCGACTCTAATTCAATGTTCTGCAGTCTGGATGAATGACACAGTGAAAAGCTTTGAGAGAGCTCAGAGCATGACTGTGTCATTAAATTATCACCTTTAGTGCAGAAAGAGTGAGTTTCCTATAATCTCAGGACTAAGGGGTCGGTATCAGTTTGCTTGAGTGGGAGATGGTGTTGTCAGACAGTGGAATCATTGTCCTGGGAGTCTGTCCTGCAGGGACACACAGGGCCCCTTTGTGGCCTGCAGATATTAATCTGCGTAGGCAGAGATCTGGAGGAGTCTGACTAAGCTCACATACAACCACACACATCAGCACACACAGAGACACACAGACGCGGCCATATGCATATTCATTATGTAACAGCAGAGAGAGAGAGAGAGAGAGCGACAGAGAGAGAGGATGCAGTGTCCAATCCCTCACAGCCTCCCCCACCATAAAGATGTCATTCTTCGGAGATGATTTACACATCACGTTCAAACTGCAAGCTTGTCGTCACTGCCGCAGACATGTCATTGCCAGCTGTCACTGCGATGCCCATCACCACAGAGCACAAAGACGGCTTAGTTCCACTGATTGTTGAGGGGTTTGACTTCCAGACCAGTGCTTCACCTCTTGCCTCATCAGCATAACCCCGACCACAGGAAAAAATGTTCTCTGACCGCACACTGACACAGTCCACTGAGTCACACAAAGACCTCAAGTCAATTCCCCATTAAACACTGTTTAAACTATGAGTCACCTAATGGACATCGTTAACTCTTTTTGTTGCTTAAATATTTCTAAATGTTCTGCAAAGTGTACAAACACAATTAGTGCAGCATGAAATAATTCAGCAGCATCACAAATTAGGGTTGAATCTGAATCTTGAAGTCTTTTTCTGACTGTCTCAACACAATGAACAACATGTGTGATATAAATGTAACTAAGTACATTTACTCAAAGTACTTTAGGTATTTTTACTTTACTTGAATATTTCCATTTTCGGCTACTTTCCACTACGTTCTCGACGCATATTTTTTTACTTTTCGCTCTCTACATTTATTTGATAACTTTACTTACTGGTTGCTTAGCAGACAACAGGCATCACAGCCAAAGTAGTGCATTTTCAAATTAATTTGTTTGATCAGCAATCTCATAAAAAATACTGATTAACGTGTTCTCCTGAACATCTGCAATAGGTCCTAAAACAAATACAAAAGTAATTCAAATGTCATAATGCTTTCATCTTTCAAAGTTCTCTTTTGGCTTTAAATCACATTAGAAGAGGCATGGCAGTAAGTAAGTGTCAAGCAAAACCATCCAAAATGCTGACACTCTAAATATATCTCAGATATCTGCTGCCACCTAGGGATTTAAAAACTCTACTGCATGGAAATAGAGCCTTGGATGAGCCGGCGACGCATCCTCCTCATGTAATGTGGTGGTTCGGACATGTGGGGGCAGCATATCTCTGCTTTCAATGGGATGCATCGCTGCAGATTTTTTTTTCTTCCTGCTTTTTAAAAAAATTATAATTCATGCATGGACAGAGTACAAATGTAATTAAGAATTAATGAGAACTAATGTTGATCACTTTCCTACTGTAAAAGCAGGGTAATTTGGGAAATAGGAGATAATAGATTTTCATCCTGTGTCTGGGTCCAACCTGACACTGACCCAACACTCCAGCTGGACGGGAGGTTTAGCACACAGGCCAGCGCAACAAATGGAGTGTTATTTATTGAATTTGCTGTGGTTTGTGTTTGCTGTTTTTTTTTTGTTTTTTTTTCTGTTGTTTTTTAGGCACATTTTTCCTCCTTGGTTATATTTAAAAATCTCACCCTCACAGCTCAGGAAGTTTGCGTCTATTTCTTCAGCCTTCATTTTGTGATATTTTCACACTTTTGTTCACACATAACATTGCGTCTATGGGTTCTTGCTGTGCGGACACATTTAACTGATTCTAAGCTGGCAGCAGGGGTGCATGAGGCAGTTTGTGTCCACACTAAATCAAATCAAAGTCGCCTTCTGATCCCAGTTTGAAGCACGCTTTTAAAGCTAAATTTCCATTTTAGTCTCCATTATCGCCCATGTCCACCTCTTACTTTTGATTGCATATTTTCTGATTCCAAATGGGAAAAACAATAATGCAAAACAGTCCCCACTAGACATTTGATAACTGTATCAGTAAATGAGAAATCCCTCTATTTATAGTGCCTTAGTAGTGTGACGTGCTCTAAAAACAGCCTTCATTGTCATCACATTCAACAAGCACAGACACCTCATTTACACGCCGCAATTACAGACACATTATTGTGATAGATGGCTGAAATAAACCTAAATTACAATCTGATAATGACTTGAAATGAGTTCAACACAGACGTCTCATCTAAACAGGTGGCAAAGGGCTGGCTAGTGTTAAAAATCCATCACAACAAAAGGCAAACAGCCTCCTCTTCGTACGCACTTGTCGTTATTTATAAAGGGTATTAACAATTAGAGTAACGGACTTGGTTTTTAAGACTTTTGCTGCAGACTCCTCAAACATCCTGTAATACCTGAGCTTAGCGTGCACCGGCTTTTGTAATGTGCAGTGACAGTTCGCATCAGATCCTCGGTCTTTCAAGCAGCCTGTCACTTTGGATTTCACTCAAGATGTATGACAAGCCTCTAACATACTCAAACCGCATCTCAAACCCCAGGCTATGCAGAACACTGCTCTCAGTCATCAAACTGCCTTCAAGATGCTCTCTGCAATACTGAAACACCAAAGAATACCCAAGTAAAAAAAAAAAAAAAAAGATGAGATGCCTGAAATGTATGATTGATCAAAAGGGTAATATCGATCAACAAAGTGAACACATGAACTATGGTATATACTGACTTTAACTGAACAGGTTCCAGGAAATACAGCTGAAGTATAATTGGATTTGAAATAAAGTAGGTCATTGCTTTGCTTGTCAATGTCTTATTTTCATTGCATGTGTGAGCACCTACTTTGGGACTATTGGTGTTGTTAGGGGCCCAGTGAGAGCCTGTGAATAAGACCTGGGCTCGGTGTATTTGTTCACTCAGTCTTACTTCAACAGGTTTTCTCAATGCGCAGTGTTTATGTGAATAATGTTATGGCCTCGACAAGCCTCCAGAGTCCAGCAGGGCTGTTATCCTGCAAGCCAACCAGGAAGTTAACTCTGCCACGGTTCGTTGGCTGCAGCGCCCCGCTATAACTTCAGTGGGGCTTTGAATGTGCCGCCTGATTGATGCTGAAAATAAGGTGTGTGTAAAACACAGGAAGGCATCAGCCATTTGCATCACCGACACCCAAAGCATAGCAATGGGGCTAATCTTAAAGGTATAATTTGTAACATTTCTGCATTAGAATGCGTAAAAATGACTAGACGTTTGCTATACATTGTGTTGAGTGCTGTTCTAACCTTATTCCTAGTGTTCCCAATTTTACTCAAGGCAACAGGGCTTTTCATTCGGTTGCCTGGTGCTTATACTTAAGGGAAAAGTGAAGAAGGAAGTCAAAGAATGTGAATCCTGTCCGTGAACATTTCTCCCTGAGTCATGTAGATTGATTTTCATCAGCAACGGTGGCTGTTAACAATAAAGACAACAACTCCCATGATCCCACACTGCTTAAGAATTTCTTTTCTTTTCGGTTGAGAGACCTCTCATGGCAGAAATGATGTACCATGCCTTTAATCTCAAAAAACAACACCAGAACAATTGAAATTCAATTGAAAGAGTGTAATTTTGAAAAAGACATAGGATTAATATTAAATGCAATAATCACACCTATTCACCAGTGCCAGGTTAGCTGAACGTCAAAGAGAACTATTTCTTAGCAGCTAAGCTTCTGAACTAATAGCTTATTTGGAGTTATAATCTTTCGAACATGGACTTGCTTTTAGTTGCAAAAATTAAGATACATCTAGCAGCTAGATAACGTAGCGTAGCACAAAGACAGGAAACAGATGGAAAGCTTCTTCCCTCTGTCTCCATTCTTTGTGCTAAGCTAAGCTAACTGTCTCCTGGCTGTAACCTTCCCCCGTTATTGAGCAGAATAAATCCCCCTCATCATCAAACCCTATGCCAAAAAACACATTAGAGTATATCCCAAAACATTTGCTTTAAAGATATATCTTATCTAAGTCATTTTCAACCAAATTCTCTTTGTACCTTAATTTTCCACATGGCTCACAGAATACTAATGAGCCTGGATTTCAAGACTCAAAACTGCTAATTAGCTTGGAGGCTACATGAGAAGATATAGTTGAAAGAGAAGCATGAGTTTGATACTGCATCACGTGTTTTTGCACTCTTCTGCCAAATCAGTTTTAAATTGCAAACATATGTTCGTCTTTCAGCACAACTTATTGTGTCTATAGCAGCAAACACTGTCGCAACATACTGCCCAATTTGTCATCAGTGTTTTATCCGTAGCCTTAAATCCTCGAATGGCATACTATGTTTTTATGATCGAACCGCTTAAGAAAAGATCATTTGCCGAATGAGACACCATTTGTTTTGCTTTCTATTTCAAAAGTAAATTTCTTTACACGCTAATACAATATTGCACGACTCTTACTCAGAATCCGTCAGGAGCTAAAGGCGGAGCGGTACCTTTGGCATTACACCCATTTTGAAGTACAACATGGACTTCAAACAGAATACGAGGGACTTTGAAGGGGAGGTGTTCATTTCCCTCCTCACGTTTTCCCACTTCTGTTGATTGTGTGAGAAAGATAAGAACAAAGAAATGTTGCCTGTTACTCATTTCCTTTGACCCCACTCACCATCCACAGCATCTCAATCATTTCTTGTCTTTGCTTTTCATCTAAAAGAAAGTAACCTGAGCAACTTTACTCCCACACCCTCACCCTGAGGTCAGAGATGTTACATGTTTTCTTGTTCATTGTTCAAAAATACAAAACGCCCTCAATGTTGCCGAATTACTTGCAATGATTTTCAATGTTTAAAGCACTCGGCAGGAAATGTGTCTGCAGCAACCAGCAAAAAATAAAAAAAATAGTGAGCAATACGGTGTTTGTGCAATAAAAAGAAGAGATCTTATGAAGAGGATTTCATTTGAATTGCTTGATATATAGCAATCCCATCAATTTTCAACCTCAGAAACATTTGAAATCATGAAAGCTTATGCTATCTTTGAAGTGATTCCATAAATTTTTCATGCCATTCTTCATTACACCCTCTATCATGTGGTTGAGAGGGAGGTGGATAGAGAAAGTCTTTATAATAATATTTCTTCTGCCCTTTGAAGTGATCGTGTTATATTTAACTCCATTGAGTGTCACTGAGAGATGAGATCATAACCGATGATGTATTTCTGAATTCCACTTAAACCCCATGTGTCATGTATGTGCTTTCACGGCTGTATTAAGAGTGAGTGTGAGCGTGTCAGTTATTTATGGTCGGTATAATTGTTATTCTGACAGTTGTTGTTGTAAGTTGTTATTCTCCCTCTTTTGTTTTAAAAATATTAAAAAGAACAAATGAAAGAGAAAAAAAACAAGACTAGGAGTCTACTGGGAGGCTAACAGATCTGTGAGGATGTAGTTTTTGCACCGTTTTGAGCTAAATGCTAACATGCATTGCTCACAGCTTGGTAAAATGCTAACAGTGACCCAACAAGGTGGACATGGCCATGATGGTGTTGTACTACAATGCTGCTCACACTGCCTGTCTGTTCCAATCAATCATGTTGATATGGCAATAAAGTATTGAGTCTTGAATCTTGCTAACATGCTAATGTTTAGCAGTAGCAGTTTAGCTTTTTAGCATGCTAATATTTGCCAGTGAGCTCTAAATAAAAAGTATCGCGAGTCTGATGGTAATGTTGTTTGGTTATAAACCAAAGAACTGGACAAATTCAAGCTGTGAATTAATGATGGTGCTTGGAGTAAAATCACAGTGATGCTAAAGTTATAACAATTCATCCCAAGAAATGAATGTCTCACTAGATTTAATTGACATTTAGGGTTAAAACCCCAAAAGTCAACCTCATGGTGGTGCTACAGGAAAAAAAACAAGAGATCACCAAAGTTCAAATTCATCCTCTGGGGACTATGAATGTCTACATAAAATGTCATGGGAATTCTTGACACAGTTCTTGAGATATTTCAATCCTAACACAGTGGTGGCTAAACATGTGACAGACCAACATGGCTGTGGAGCTACCCCATATCTGTATATGGATGTACAACACATATCTAATGCTGTTCTTGATGAGGTAGTCTTCAGTCGACATTGTTCCTCACTCTCTGACTCTGACTCTCTCCAGGAAGTTATGGCGACAGGCAACCAAATGAAAAACACCATTACCTTGAATAGAATAACAAAAAAGAACATTGTGGGAAACATCTGGGATAATGTAAGTGCACAACTCAAGAAAATATATCACAATGGTCTTGTCGTTTTTTTTAGACATTTTTAATGCAGAAGTGTTACATAGCATATCTTTAATCAAGCTGACAAAAAATACAGGACAAGATGACAAGGTGAGGAAGTTTGTGTATGAAAAATGGTCCTCTCTAAAATTAGCAGATCAATCTTGTAGTGTACACCTATTTTTTTCAAGGTTAACAAAATAGAAAACATTTATTTTCCAAGAATGATGGGTAGGGGAAGAGCAGCAGGCATCTCGCTAAAAGACTTACAAAAGCAATTGTTTGTTTGTTTTATGATTTGGTATTAAAGGTGTGAGGTTGACTCCAGTAAAGAAATTGTACTGAATACCTCTGAACACAAATTGTGCTCATCCAAAACACATGAATAAAGGTAGAAGAAGACTGCCGACATCCACACCAGACAGGATGAAAGTCCTCATATAGCCCCGATTATCTGACCTTAGCTAAGTGAGAGCGAGCAGAGAAGAATCTCACGTTGTGTCAGCTCGAGTAGAGATGGCAAAGGAGTGAACCTTACGCAAACACTCGACCTGATCCTCCGCTGCTATTTCAAGATATGCGTAAATCATCCTCCCACGGTGTTTTCTAGTGCCGTGCAGCAGCAGGGTTTAATGCAGCGAGTGGGGGAGACTGTACAGAACACAGATCAGGCCTTTCATAGTAGGCAGTCGGGTCAAGAAGTGGTCAATACTGATAGCTGCTGGTCCGTTATGGAAGTTAAGGTGAACGTTCAAAACTCTTCCAAAGCTTTAAGTGCCCGAAGAAACAATGTTCGGGAAGACTAAACTTCTTTTAGAAAGTACTTGAAGTGTATTATCACCACAAACATGCCAAGAAAAAAAGTTGTGACATTTTGGGGAAAAAGCTGATTCACTTTCTTGACGAGAGTTGATACCTTTCTCACGTCTGTATGCCAAACACTAAGCTCCAGCTTAGTACAAATATATGAACAGGCGGAAACAGTCAGCATCTGTCCAAAAGTAACAAATTCCGCCCACCGGCACCTCTAAAACTCACTCATTAACATTTTATTTCTTTAAAAGCCCCATACTATGCTCATTTTAGGTTCACACTTTTATCTAGGGTGTATGTATGTTTTAAAGGTCCCATATTATGAAAAACACGTTTTATCTGGTCTCTACATGTTCAAACTGGTCCTCCCTGACCCCCAATTTCCACTGGATACGGCTCCGCTGCGTTACGTCTGCGCCACGCCAGCGGAGCTGATAGGTTTCACTTTAGTCTATGAGTTAATTTCCAGTGGGTCCGGTGCGCTGCGTGTCTGCTCCGTCCCAGCTCCGGCAGTCCGGAGCCCTCCGGCAGAGATACGCAGGACTTCTATTTCTGGCGGATGCCGGAGCACAACGCAGCAATTCAGCTGAATTTAGCACCGAGTAGACAGGAAGTCAAGCGCGGAAACAACAATATGACATCCGGTTACTTTTCAAAATAAAACAATCCGTGTTGACACCAGCACACAAATCTCAAAAAAGAGACAAACACAAGCTCTTCTGCTAATCCTTCGGTTGGGAACACTTCCTACTGCTGTGTTTATGACACATACCTATAACTGCGGTCGCGAGTGATCATGTGATTATCGCGGGAACACCTCGGCCAGCTGTCTACCGGACTGCGGCGTAACGGACTCAAAACGCAACTGGTGGGGATTGCCAGACGGCGG
>OMLP01011349.1:10823-24686 GCA_900302685.1 Spondyliosoma cantharus | reverse complement strand
AGAGTGAAATATATTACAAAACCAGGTGAATTGGTTTAGTCTGAACTCTATGGGGTCACGTGTTGATTCCCGAGCGTCAGATAAACAAATGGATAAGAAGAAGTCAAAGCATCAGGTACCCAGTTCAGGAAGAAGGGGAAAGAAGAAGAGGAGAAACGAGCAGAAGATAAAGGTTTGGAGCCATGTCATCTCCTCTTCATGAGTGTGATCATGCATGTAATGAAATGAAATGATGTTAAATAGTACAGGCTAACTCGTATGTTTGTTAGCGACTTTCTATCCTGCTGGCTATAACAGTAGATGACGACAGCATCCGTTTTCAGTCCAACTGACCAGCGAACATTAATTTCACCCTAATAATGTAACACAATGATGACTAGCTCACATATTGTTTGGTAAACGTCTCGTTAGGTCCTGTGCTGCTCAGTAAAGTGAATTATCAGTTCTGTAAGCTAATTCAAAAGACGTATATTGCTCTGATATTTTGTGATATAGCTTTCTGAGTCATTTGGAGTGTGTCATGTATATAATTATCCATTAACCAAGAAGGTTGTGTTATTCATTTGTTTCCTATTCTAAAAGTTGGATAAATTATGATTAATAACATGTTTATTTAATTGTGCTATTCATGCATTGATCATTTATGTTGTATTTTAATGCAAATGCATGGGCACTTCTTAAATATTTTGGAGCACCCTCTGCCACTAGCCAGGATGAGGAGCCATCTACCTCCTCAGCCACACATGCTGTCTGATCCTGAGGATGAAGACCCATTTACCTCTTGTTCAAAGTGTAGTAAAGTTATTACGCTCTCTTAAGTGTGTCATTGTATTTGTGTGATGAAGGATTTGTACAATTCAGAAATGGGATTCTCTAGTTTATTTATATTTTATTCTATAATACTAGTTCTTTTGATTGTTGGTACTTGTTTGTGTTTATGATTGTATATGTCTTTTGTTATAGCTGTTACTGTGTGTGTGGTTTCATATTTCCTACAATTACTTTAAGTTATTTTGAGAATTTTTTTCTGTCCATTTGTTACGGGGGGGCTGTGGTGAGGCGCTCGAGGTGAGGTTCGCCCAGGGCGTCATGAAAGCCAGCACCGCCACTGCCTGGTAGTCAAACCAGCCGCACAGCTCACTAAGCTAACAAGCTAACAGTAGCTTCAACGATGATGCATAAGCAGATTACAGTCTCCAGTTCTCTGGTGATGAGAATTTAATGGGTGGCAAACTCTTACATTCTGCACCTTAAATCACTGTAAGACACCGATTTGAATTTATAGCTTACCTTTGTTTAAGGTCAGAAAATGTTAAGTTAGTAAAAGGGAAGGAAATCTGAATAAAGCTGAGATGGAAGAATTATTTTTACTCTTTTTTTTTTCTGTCCTTACTCTCAGATTTGCCCCTGCGTGCTCCTTTTGTTACTGTTGCCTTTTGTTTAAAGCTTTTTGTTGACTTTTGTATTTGCATTTTGGCTTTGTGGATTTGAGATTGTGGACATCATCTTGTAAAGTGTTTTGCATTTTTGTCCTCATCATCTATGCAAATTGTGACACAGACATATGTTTTCTTTTTCAATTTTTCAATGGCTATTATGGTAATACTGATCCTCTTATCAAGACTCTCAGCAAAAATCATAATACCAGTATGCATATTAATACATTATCAGTTCAGGTTGAAGGCCATAGGCAGTGCAAAAACAGTTTTGTGTTGAATTATACAAGTTTATGAAAGAAAGCCTGTAGTTAATTAGAGGTCTTACTTCAATAAAACATGTATTCATTCTGGTACAGTTTGATGAAATCTGGCTGTGTCCTTGTCTTTCTTTGACCGTTAACTCTATTCTGTATCATCCGTTATGACGTGAGATGCAGAAGAGTTTATCTCCACCATCTGTCAAGTTGCTGAGTTGTGAGCCATGTTTGAACAGCGCTATCTGTGGACAACGGTTGGACCGTGGTTAGCATGACACAAGCGCACAGTCAGCAAATGCCTGCATTTGTATACACGTACGGGAAATCATCAAGTGTGGCTTTTGAGGTCACGGGGATGTCACAATATTTCAAAGAGGCGATGTTCCTACTCAAAGTAGGCCAGAGGGGTTTGTCTCTGAAGTGAAAGCGCATCGGTAATAGTGAACAAATAATGCAAGTGTTTTTTTTTTTTTCCACCCACCCCTCTGTGGTAGTAGGCACACTCACATTTGCATGCATTGATGGAAGACTTTTCAAAAGCTGTGAATCATCACATGTATCAAAAGGATGTGAAACTGCAATCTGGTTTGCATTTTTTGAGCATCTAACCACACGACTGCACATTTTTTCCCCCCACAGAATAACAATTATTTTTCTCACCTTCACTGTTGTTTAGCATGAGCAATTTTGAAATTATAACTGACTATGGCCCAAAACAGATAATTTGACAATGGACTGTCTCTGGGTTCAAGTAATTCCCAGTGATAACTGACTTGAATAATGGAGTAAAGTTTCCTGGTGAATAAGGGGAAACATTATATTTTAGATATCAATAATTCAGCTGAGTACAGCATTCAAAATAAGCCAACATTTCTATTAAAGCTTCATTATCATCAACCATCTGTCAGGTTAAGTAACCTTAAGAAAAGTAAAACAAATACAAAGAAGAAGAGTATTTCTGAGACCCTACCTTTGGTTCTCACGAGACACCAGATCAGGCATGGAAGTACTGCAGCCAGAAGCACTACAGGTGAAACCACAAGGACAGTGACGATGTGAGAGTTACTACTGCTGCCCGTAGTCGTTGGGGTGTCACTCGGCATTGGAGTAACTGTAGGAGTTTCAGGGAAATCAGAAAACATACACTCACTCTGGTGTCATTGATCAAAAGATATTGAATTACTGTTTGTCTCAATGGAAACTTTCAACAACATTTTTCCTGGACAAGTAGAAAAATACAGATAATTATATTTCATGACATGATGTGACACTAGTATCCTGTATTAGATTCTATATTATGGGGATAAACTCAAGCTCTCCCACACTGAAACTGAAATTTCTCGACAAATATTAGATTTATTGCCATGAAACTGAGACATCTATAATGCCAAGAGGACGAATCCTGACTGACTTTAGTGATCCCCTGACTTTTCCTGCAGCGCCACCATGAAGTTGACATTTTTGGTTTTGAGTGAAATGTCTCTTATTTATGACCAAAAGCTTGCAAAACTAATGTCACATATTCAGCTGTACTCTGTGTGATTTAAGTAGCAAATAACAGCATGCTAACACGCTAACTTTAAATAGTGAACTTGCTAAACAGTCCATCTGCTTAAAGGGGCCCTAAGTAATTTTGAAGAAGAGTTTCAAACTCTGAATTTTAATATTTAAGTAATGACGTAAAATTACAAATTTTCCATTTTTTCCATAACTGAATAAACAAGTTGCTCGCAGAGTGAAATAAGGTCCCCAGAACACTGTTTGGGTGACAGGGTCCGCCAAATCAATCAATGAATATCTTTCTGTTCTGATTTAAAAGTCTTTAAAATTCAAAACTACATAGTGCAGAGTTACAACCGTAGGATGTTGTATTGGGGACAATATACTGAATGTTGAGTGTCCCTCACCATCATTATGTGTGAGTGTGTGTATGAATGGGTGAATGATCTCCTTATTCAGCCTTATATAAGGTAGAGAAGCACTTTGATTGCAGTCAGTTTACAATATCATGATCTATACTGCATTCATTTTAGAATCAGGATCAGCTTTATTGGCCAGGTGTGTGTACAGATACAAGGAAGTTGACCCCGGTTTGGCATTTAGATCAGTGTACTTACACTGAAATAGACATACAGCCGATGATGGTACAATTTTGAGGTGCTTAAGTATTTTCATGTTCTGCTACTTTATATTTTCATCATACTAGATTTTGGAGGCAAACATTGTACATTGTACACATACTTTTATAATAATGACTTGAGTAACAGTGTTAAACTTAAATGTACCTAAGTGTCAAAAGTCATTTTCAACTTAAGTATAAAAAAATACAGGGTTATATTATAGGTGGAATCAGTCTTGGTCTGATTTTTTATCAAATGAGTTAAGTTTAAACATGCAATCATTTGGCTCTGATGCAGGATGTAATTTGAAAAGTAGCTAGTAGCTAAAGTTATTAAGTTCATTTTAATTTACTTAAATACAGTACAGTACTGGAATAAATGTACTTCGTTGCATTCCATCACTGTTTTTACTTCATTAAATTTTTTTGATAAGTTGAGTAACTAATTACTTTGCAGATTAAATACTGCATCGGAACCAAAGTTAAGCATCTTTTCACTTCATTTGTTTTATTGGAAAATCTATTATTATTATTATTGTTGATAAGAAGAAGAAGAAGAAGAAGAAAAGATTATCCCAATGATCTGAAAAATGATTATTGATTCATATCATCAGCCAGGCCAATTATCAGTCAGTATACAGTACGTCATGTAAATATATGTGTAATTTACTTTTACTTGTACTTGTGTAATTCATTGTAGGACTGGAAAAATTAAACAAACATTGCAAGAAGTAGAGGTGGTGGGTGATCATTTTTAGTGTCTATGACTCAACACTAGGTGTCTTCACAGAGAAGAGAGAGTAGAGTTTGACATTACCTGTGTTGCTTCTGTTCTCCTCTCGAACGATCAGCGTCACCTTATCACTCTCTGTGGTTCCGTGAGTGATAACTGTGGCCCAGTAATGTCCACTCATATTTAGTGTGAGATTTGTGAGGAGCCAATGTACAGTGTCATTTTTAGGGTAAATATGAAAATCACTATTATTTATGTCCTTTTCAGGGAGATATTCATCGACCTTTTCCTGGCCGTCTTGGCCTACCTTTTTATTAACAGTTAACTGAGTGTTTTTTGTGATGCTGACATGAAATTTGAATTGCAGATTGATGTTGGTGCCAAGGATCCCGATGACTGCTGCTTGGCTGAGGACTGTATGGACACAAAATAAAAGATGTGTATGATTAAGAGGACACAATCATTAGTACGCCGCCCTCTGGCTAAAAGCAAAACTCAGTAACCACAAAGCAGAACTAAAACCAAGCCGACTGCACCCTGGTTGTGTTATTACTGAATTTAACTCTGACTTGTATCCCCGCTCAGGTTGAAGTAACTGCACTCTACAACCCCCTCATAGCACTCAGTGTAAAACCTGCCGCAGAATTTTGTGATTTTGTGCGATTGCATGACCGTTAAATGGCATATTAAGTTATTAGGTGCAATAATTGCATATGCAATTTCTAATGTATGATTTTCTTATTCTGTTCTGTACATGCAATGCTACATCAATCCCTCGATCCCTCCTCTGTGGCTCTTCCTGAGGTTTCTTGCAACTTTTTCTCCCCCTTTTTTGACAGAGGATGTTGTTTGCTGTACAGATTGATACAATTGATTTGATTTGAAAAATTACAACTAGATTACATTTAAATACTGTACATGTGTATTTCAGAAGCCTATAAACATTAATAGTAGCCTTTATGTACAGTAGCGAGGCCATAGACCTGTGCTGTAGCTAAACAATTACATTAAAATCCTATTGAATGTGAACTGTAAATAATCAAATTCACATTTTTTTTTGCCTACCCTAAGGCTGCCTAAGATGAAGTGCAGTAGCTTCTCTGCATGGTAAAAGTAGGCTAATGTAGATTCTGTGACAATGATTTTCGAGGGGCAAACTAATCAGCCCAAATCAAGGACAATATTAAGGCTCCACAACCTCTAAGTAACACTCTAATAACTTGTGCATTCGCTCTAAAGAAGTAAGTGCAATGTCTTAGGTAAATGTATAAAACTGCTCCTATTAGGATGTTGTGGAAGCTTGTTGTTAGCAGCACACAGACTATATACTATAGTCGATACTCGTTACATATTTACGTTATTTTATATGAAAAAATGCTATTCTATGAAGTTATTTCTTTGAGTAGACCACATTTCACCTGCTAGTGCAATGTGACTCTGTCATTAATGACTATTGTTTCTCTTTCAACCGACAAATGAACAAATTATTCAAGTAATTACGCAAACTAGTGTGTTGTGACACGTTGATGCTGTAACCGCATTTCAGGCCGCTGAAATGTCAAGGAAGGAAGGTGTGAGACGTTCAGACTGGAAATCACCTATGGTGTCACCCAGAAATTAACATTTATTCCTGCATTGTGCCCACTGGACATGGTCAAACAAGGATTTTAGTGTTAGGGTTAGGGTTAGTGTCAGAGTAGGTCTAGATATCTGTTGAAATGAAGTGCCTGAATAGATTTTACATTACATTCATTACCACTAAACTCTATTCCCCTTGTTTCTTTCTTTCTCTCTTGCAGTTATTGAGTTATGGTTAGAGTAGATCTAGATATTTTATTGAATTTGTCATTGCCACACTCTTATTATCTAATCAGAGCATCCATACTTGACATTTATTAAGCGCACTGTCCCTATTTTAGTTTCCTCTTCAAAACAACAGCAGAAACCAAGCCAGAATGAGAACACATGACCTCAGAAACAGAGTTTGTGGCCAGCTACAGAAAACCACTCAGTACATTAGTTTCATTGGGGAAATTGAATTATTAGCCGTTAAATAGGTGCTATGATTCTAAAGAAAAAGAGTAAAAATGTATCTTTAGCTGGTGAAAATCCACAACACCTCAGATGTCAGAGTGTAAAACATCAAAAGAACACAGCTTACCGCTGGATACCATGTGAGCTGCGACGATCAAAACTAACCCAAGAGGCATTTTGACAATGTTCTCAGCCATGATAGAAGAAATGTGTCGCTTGCGGGCCTGCCGAGATGGCCCTCAAGGCTTCGAGCGTAATGATTTCAATGCGCTGCCTTGGTGCGTTGAATCCTCTGGTTTTGTTATGTCTACTGAAGTTGCAGTCTGGGTGCCTGAGAGGAAGAAACTGTAGGCAGGAACTGGTACAAACACCGATTTATCTACCTACAGCGTCACAAGCACCTCCTGTAACGGAAGACTTCAAAGTGTTTCATGGACATGTGGTACAGACTGTGGAGCTCAGACGAAGAGGCTGCCACTCGCATGAGGTGTGTAAATTTAGAAACAGCTTCCATATTTTACAGAAAGGAACACAGTCAGAAATCTCACACTCAGAAGACAGCCTCAGAGGTCACTAAGTAGTGGAAGTCGGATCGAAACGGTAAAGTTGAACTTAGTGAAGCAAGAGTTTTTAACGTGTTGTTTAACCGATAGACTGTCTGTTTTTTCTAAGAGGTTTCATTTATACGAACTAAAAAACCCCATATTTTCCCTCTACTATACCTAGACTTGTACATAGTTTCAGTTTTGTCTGCAGAGGGTTTTGAGAGATCGATCTCGGATTTTATGACAACCCTAGCGCAAAATGAACAGAACTTTACGTGAGCTGCTGAAAGTCACTTCAGGGTTCACTGTTATCAACCAAAACAGAAATCTCCTTAGTGCAAATGCATAAATATTCCCAAAGACAGAAGTGACATGGCCCAATGTGAGAGAAAACATGATATAGAGCCACACTGGCTGCCCCACACCTGACATAGATAGTAGTATGTACTTAATTGTGTGAATCCAAGTAAAAACAATATCCATCTTAACCAAGGTGGCTCTAATATAGGATGAACCCCAATTCAAGCGTGGGCAAACACGCAAGGTGAAAAATGCAAGTATTTTATTAAGATGGTGGCCGGCTGGCATTAGAGCTGAGTCAGGGGAAGCGCAGGGATAAGTAGACACATCAACAAACCATGAATGACACAAGGATCTGGGGAGGATTGGCTGTCAGGGTGACAGACAAAACCAAAACACCAATCGCACACCACTCATACTCGAAAACTGAAAGTAACTACAAACACACAACAGCCAGACAGGTGTCACAAGAGGGCGGGTTTAGAGTGGTTTCACCCTAAATGAATCTGATGACCTTTAATAAACCAGTGCCCCACCACATGCAGCTGGTGTTTTTATTCTTTGAAGCCCTGCGGTCCAATGTAGGAGGCTGCCGTGCTCCTGGTGCACGCTCTTCTAGTCGTGGTTTTGTTGTGTTTGTCTTCTTTCATTTCAGTGTTTTATGTGATTTCTATGTTTTTGCGGTGCCTTTCGCTCTGTTTCCCTCCTGTTTTCTTTTGTCCCCCCCCCCAGTCTGCTTTCCTCCACACTTGCATCGGTCTCATCAGCCCTTTCCTGCTCCTAATGGTTTACCACTCATTACTCACACTCACCTGTGTTTCTCTTCCTCGCCTCACCTGCGCCTCATTCCCCCGTTAGTTTAGTTTGTACATCCAGTATTTGTCGAGTCATCTGTTGTGTTCCCCTGATCCTCTCGTGTTTGCCTGTTCCTGCTGTTGATACTAAACTACCAATTCTATCCATTGATACCTCTGTGGTCTTGTGTCTTAGGGTCCACCATCTCTGCTCCACTGTGACAGTTCTTGGGAGATTTTGTTGAGTTTTCTCCTTTTTGTTTATACTGCATTTTTTTGATGCATTGGCATTTGAATAACGTGAGTATGCTATGAGTACTTTCATTGACTTTTTGTTACGTGTAGCAAAAATAGCAAAGGATGGATGCAAGACACTCAGGAGGCAGGCACTAAAATGGAGCATTCGGACCTCGGGTGAATAGAGACGCAGCAATGGACAAATAGACAAGTAACCCTGACAAGAATTAAAGTATGAACCTAAAAATTACTGACTAAACAAACTGAGCTGAATGGACAACACAATTTCATACCGTTGTACTTTGTCTACGCCTTTCTACATTCAACCAGTGTTCTGGGGACCTTATTTTCCTCTGAGAACGGTTTCTTTGTTCTTTTTTATTCAGTTATGGAAAAGATGAACACTAGTTTGTATTATTACCTCATTAATATTGTAAATATTAAAATTCTGAGTTTGAATGTCTTCTCCAAATCTGCACAGTAGTAATATAAAGGAGTGGTATTCATTTTATAACTGAGGTCTATAAACGACAAAATCAAGAGCAGAACTTTTAATAACGACGAAGTTGGTTAAAAGATGTCACACACCGACTGATGACACTATTCTCTTGATTTTTGAGAGAGACAAGTTGAGTCAGCACAAACACACACACACACACACGCACACGCAGTCAACACTTTAACCACAGCAGAGGAAGTTGGGGGCTTTAAAGTCACAATTTGACTGTCAGACAAAATCTGAGATTCTGAGATTCGTACATGATGAATTGGAGGAGCACTGAAAGAATCTGTTGCCTGCAGCTCTTCGTCTAACCAGCTGACTATGACTGCTACATTGCAATATTAAGAACTGATTTGACGACAAAATAAAGCAGGAAAAGTTTGGTCACCATCAGGAGCTTAACAGAGAAATAACATAACTCATCTAAAAACAACCATGAAGGTTAACTGTGAAAGCAGCTCATTACAACTCGTATACACATTTCTTGCTAGGTGGTGACCTCTAGCAGCAAAGGAGGAAGTCAGGAGAAGCAGAATAAAGAGGAACTTTCTTCCAGGGGACCACTGATTGTTGCTGTGTCTCAATTCAGGGTCTGCATCCTTTGGACGCCGCATTTGAAGGCCAATTACGTCACAACGCCACGCGAAGGCTGTCCCAATTCGAAGGCTCCTCCAAATGCAGCCCACAAATGCGGCCTTCTTTTCGCTCTTTTTGAAGGATGCACCGCTACTATCCTTCCTGGCCTCACATATCCCAAGATCCTTTGCGCGGCCGAAAAAGAGGAAAGAAAGAGAGAAAATGGCGACATCGCATGGCATAGATCGTCACTTTCGCGGTGACACAACCAGGAAATGCTCCAAAGGCTAGACCGTCCCATTTAACAACGGTTGACGCGGTTAACAAGGTCTCTCCAAAGGACTCATCTTCGAAGACCGCAAAGGCCAGGTCCTTCGAAGGATGCAGACCTTGAATTGAGACACAGCATGTGTCTCGTGTGAAACCAGAGGTCATCGGCGATCTCTTCTCTCGCCCTTTTCCTGAGTACACCTGTGTCTGATTAGCTAATCACCCCTTGTGTATTTAAGTTGGTGTTTTCCCCTCAGTTCATCTGTTTTGCCCCTGTGTTTCCTGTGTCTCCCATCTTCCTGTTGTGCGCCTCCTGCTTTCACTGCCTGAGTCCTCGTCTCGTACTGGTTTGTTTTGTTTAGCTTGTGGAAAATTCTTGTTTTGTTGCTACCTGCATTTTTCTTTGGATTTTGCATTTTCAGACTTTTGGATGTCATGTGCAACAGCTTTCTGTTCTGCTACCTGCCTGCCTCTCAGTGGCTGTATTTGGGTTCCTTTTTGTTAAACCTGACTGCAGGTACATTACTTATTATTTATGTGGAAATGTATGAACTTATCTGAAGCCAATTGCTGAAAAATGTCCAGTTCACAAAGGACATTATTTTCCATGTTAAAATATTTATTCACACACCAAAATATTCAACAGGAGAAGAGCAAGAAGTACTTCTTATTGTGATGACATGGGCTATTCTGTAACTTTCTGATGTGATGAGATAATCTTACACTGCTTTTCCACCTTAATTAGCAGGTTTACACAGGTTTTTTTAACGTTGGTACACCTGCTAAAAATCATGTATTGAGACCATTCCCCCTCAGACGAGGCAGCCCATGTGTGATTTTTATTTGAAAGGTTACGTTGTACATCACTGAAGTAGAGAAAACAACAATAGACCCATTGTGAAAGAAGTGTCTGTAAAACCGTGGATATTTTGAGCGTCACAACCCCTGCGAAATAAGTAGCTTCACATCATTTGAGCAGTTCAGTCCAATAACATTTGGAAAGTCTAGATGAGCCACACAATTAAATAATTTTATCCAAATCCAATTAGACGGTTACTAAACTGGAAGGTAGCCGGCTCGGTCGGTGATCCAGGTATTTTCATACTCAGGAAGTTGAGCCTTTTTTGGCTTCAAAACTCCATTGAGCAGCTTTTCATGGAATGAACGGGGCTTCACCTCCAATGCTGTGTCATAATAAAACGTCTTCGATAGACAACATCCAAATTCCTTCCTTATTTATGCGCCACAACGCATCATCACTCTACATGGCGTTCACCCGGGTCTTATGCATGATCTACACATATAGACGTATAAAAATGTTATGTTTTTGTAGTCGGCCTTTATCTGCATTGTCTGATTCAGAAAAACTTTCATCTTTCAACTTTATTGATCCAGACGTGATTGATCGTATTCTGAGTGATGTTTGTCTGTAGTCTGACCTGATTGGTCCACGTGGGTCAACCAACATATTTAAGATGGTTGAGTTTGAGAAGGGACATTTTGGTAAGGGTTCACTTAGTTTTGTGGAAGATTTTATGAGGTGAATTTTCATGTTTCTTCATTTGTGAACTCGTTCAATTCATCTCGTCTTCTTCCAAGATATTGTGGTCCACATTGTCCCTAGTCCCTCAAGACCATTTTGAGGGGTGTTGCTTTTAAAGCAACAAATTTGTTCATACAATACTAAAAAAAAAGCATCAAACTCAAAAAAGTCAAATGGATTCACTCACCGCTCTCTAATGACTCAAGTGGAGGTCAAAGTGTAGTTTACCTGTTTAGTTTTGCTACAAAAACAAATCCTGGAGGTCAAGACACTAATGTGAGCACTCTGCTGTTGTTACTGTGTTTCTACGCCATCGTGTGGCCTGACTGGCATGATGTAAACCACTTGCAGCGCCATGGACACGTGTTCAAACACACCTCCCTTTTCTATCTCCCACCCACAAACACACATGCACAGACCTACAGCTACCGCTTCCCCTGCGATGTTATTTTCTCATTTCCTGCATCACAGCATATTGAAATGACTTCCTTTTTATGGTGCAGTAAGAGATGTAGTCTTACACTGCTTTATGTTGAGCTGGCAGTTGAATTTTGTGCAGCATCCATTTGTGTCTGCTGTATCTAGTTATTATTTTGCGTGAGTGAATTAAACCATGAAACTCACACTTTAGTTTATTAGAAGCTAATACACGACAGAATTGGTTTCAGTGGTTCTGTAATCGTTCCAGCGAAGACATAAATCGAGGCCTCGAGTTATGTGCCTCAGCTGCAGGTAGTGTGTGTGTGTGTGTGTGTGTGTGCGTGCGTGCGTGTGTGTGTTTGTGTGTGTGAGAGAGAGAGTGTGTGTATTCATATTTCTGTATGATTGGATGTGTGTTTTTGCAATTAGATCTGACTGATGATGTGCACTTTGGCAGTTATTATGCTTTGTTTAGCATAAACTATTTGCATAATGTTAATGTACCTCATCATCTGAAGTGTGCATGAGGTATTAGTCATGTCCAGAGCATCAATCTTCAGTTATACAGTCTCCCTCTTTTCCTCTCCTCACATGCAGCAACACTGAAGACAATGCCTCACCTCACGTTTCTCAGGTTTTGGTGCACACTGATTCCTGCCTCTTTCTGCCTCTTGTTAGTCTTCAGTCTGTGGGTGTGATGTTGGATGTGTGTGAGGCTCAATCTGTAAGAAAAAACAACAACCCTATTTTGAGTTTCTGTGGAAACACATTTTAAAGAGGATCCCCACACCATTTCCTGCACAGTACACACCTAAATCACAAAGATTCCCGATGGCTTATGATGTTGAGTGAGTGTTAAGGATAAGTTGACCCATAAATGAAATTTCGGTCATTATCTACTCACCCGCTGCCGATTGAAGGACAGGTGCACTTTGCAGTCCACCAAATGTTTCTGGGGCTTCGTAGCAAAAAAGAATCCTAAACAGTAGACAAGTAGATGAAAAAAAATATGAAAACCCTGAAAACAAACATAAAAAATGGCTCCATACACCTCTGGCATAGAAAGCTGAGTTTCCTGAAGCCCAGAGATCCAATATTGATTTGAAAAGATATTGTCTTCACCCTTTGAAAAGCTGTTTGGATGATATTTACACCCTAAATGTATGGTCAAGCTCCAACACTTGTAGCCCAGCTGCTAGTGAAGAAATAAGTACTTAGATGGGTGTATATAATGTCTTTTCAAATAGATTTGGCACCTCTGGGCTTCCATAGACTTGGATTAAGCCGGACGACCTGTACCGAGCGATTTCACTGAACCGAGAGTCTGACAGTAGCTTCTTCTCATGGGTGGTTGGCTCTGATTACCAGCTCTGCATCCGTGTCAATGCTTTGCTAGATGGTGGTCAGTTAGTGTCCTCTGACCCCCCGCGACACACACGATGTAAACATGAAGGCTTCCTTTCCGCAGTGTTCGCTCCCTCACTTCTCTGTAGCTTTTTTAAATACAGCGAGAAGAGGATTCCAGCAGAATTTGAGGCTGTGGTGAATCTTTTTAATGAGGTAACATTGCTCCACAGCTATATAGTATCAGAAATATGTCATATATTATACTAACTTGTACTTCACAATCATTTACTGTTTCCTCTGCAGTTACTCTGTGTATTTACATGGGTGGTTTAGCAGAAAGGACATGTTAAACATGATGTAACCGTGCAGTTCACTGGCATCAGATTAAGGCGTCTTCGACCCCGATTCTGACTTGCTGCCATTTCCAGGGGGACATTTGTTGAACCAGTGTTTAGCTAAGCCTCATCTCACACGGCAGAGATGGGAGGAAGCACACAGACTGATGGGAAGGGAAGAGCAGGAAAGCCCTTATCGCCATGGTAACTGGGAAACCGGCTCTCCTATGAAATGCTGCTCTAACAAAACAATTACCAAGCAATCGGGAATGGGAAGCCCCCACCGCACCACCCAACAGCATGCATGCACGCACACACACACACACACACACACACACACACACACACACACACACACACACACACACACACACACACACACACACACACACACACACACACACACACACAC
>OMLP01011345.1:21482-35846 GCA_900302685.1 Spondyliosoma cantharus | reverse complement strand
AAAATATAATAATAATGCATAAAAGGATGCCTGGGATAATCATTAAAACCCCAGTAAGTTTACTGTTTCAATGCACTGGTGTCACTTTTGGCAATAACATTTATTGTTACCATGTAAGATATCCTGTAAAATAACATGTTACAAGTGTTTTATTACCACATTTGAGTGATCCTTGCAAAGAATGTGTGTTTAGCAGCCGAATGTTTATCCAAATGTTTTACTTCCTAATATCAGTATTGGCGTCCTCCCCAAATATCCAGTTGCGGTCGGGCTGTAGTAATTACTGGGTCACAAATGTGCATGCAAACACACTCAGTGATAAAGCTATAACTGTCATCCCTGAGATGGGAGGTCTGTGAGGTCTGTAAACATTATTCCAGTCCTGAGGTGAGTCTAATCAGGCAGAATAAGTGAAAACACCTGTGTGGGTGTCCAATGAGTATCTAAAGGCTTTTGCCATTTTTCCATGTCTCTCTGCTAGATGGTGTTTTCCCAGGACCGACATGAGGACGTGTTGAACCTTTGTCTGGTCCAATTTGAACCAGACTCCTCAGACTACATCAGGGTAAGATGACATTGATTTTCCTGTTATTTTTGACCTGATCACCAACTGCACTGAAATCTGCAGACTGTACATAGGCTGTTAAAGCATGAAATCTCCACAGTCAGGTTCTATATTTTCTTTAGGTCACTTGATATGCGAGTGTAACATGGGAACAAGAGTGTGGATTGGAAGCTAATGAATTTGATGTGAGGAGCATTGTGCTGAACATCCAGTGACGTTGGGATCATATCCTGTCCTATACATGTGTCTAGGTCCATGCAGCTACCTACGAGGATCTGGACAAGCATGGCAAATATGAGCTGCTGTGCTCGACCAGACATTTTGGGGGCATGACCTGGTACCTGGTCAATGCTCGCAGGGTGGACGGGCTAATAGTGGATATGCTGAAGAAAGAGCTGTGAGTTGTGTCTGTCTTTTGTCGGTACTTTAGCCTTATTTTGAATTGAGTTATGTTACACCAGCCACTGTACCTGCCGACAGAAGGATCCGCCCTAAGCTCCCAGTTTGTGTGTTTGTTTCCAGGCTCCAGGATGCAGTGAGCCTAGTGTCCCTGTTCCACATGGTCCACCCGCACAGTGAGTCAGCCCAGGAAGCTGCCAGCCAGAAGGCTACTGGCACCGACCTGCTGAAGGTAAGAACACACAGACTCGACAGGAAATATCCACTGACTCTATTAGCTCTAGAGCGGCACGATATATCGTTTGAGCATCGTCATCGCGATGTACTTGTGCGCAATAGTCACATCGCCAGGGCCTGCGATGTAGGAGGCAAATGAACTTGTCTAATTTCAAGTGTACCTGACACACACTGTGCATGCAGACTCCAATCAAATTAGTTCTTATTCAGTGTGCCGAAGCAGACCACGCCCCTGCACATGAAAAAGCAACGTCAGCTATCTGGAATTATTTCGGCTACAAGAAGGATGATATTGATCAAACACGTGTTCTGTGTCGACAGTGCCTTCAATCTTCATCTGTTGCCACAACGAGAGGCAACAAAACTAATGTGTTTTACCATTTACGTCGGTACCACACAGCTCAGTACGAACGAACCAAACATGTACTCAGAGCACAAGCTCACGTTACAATTAAGCAATAAAAGATAACAATAAGAATATTTCTGAAACACAGACAGAAGCCATACTCACAACATTCATAAAAAGAGGTAAGATCAGTGCAGGTTAATTGTTCACGAGATAGCAGCAGTGCAGCATAACATAAAGTTCTATTCAGGTCATCTGATGAAAATTCCTGTATTTTTTTCATATCGCATTATATATCGCAGGGTTAAAAAAAAAAAAATCGCAATGTCAGTTTTTTCTAATATCGTGCAGCCCTATAGCTGATCCAGAAATTGCCCAGGTCATATAAATGGTGTCCCTCAGGCATTGGAGTGAATCAGGAGTCAGCGTAGCTCTTGAGAGGTCACGTCAAGGCTGTCTCATCTAAGGTTTCCCGCGTGAGAGGTTTGGGTTTGTCTCCAGTGTGGGAACTGTAGGGCCAAGCCCGGGACACATCAGGTCTTATTAGCGCTCACGTCCCCTCGGCCTTGAAGCAGAGGGGAGCGACATTGAGAATGACAGCCATTTAATGTGAAAGGTTAGCGGCAGGAGACACGGGTGTGTGTCTGTCTGCACAGCCACAATCGCACAAGGCCTCTCATTTAGTCACGCTTCATTGTGGAGCGCATACTTAGCTGTGTTTTATTAGTCTGGCACTAAAAGAATTAATACTTGTACTTCTACTGTACTTATTTCTCCTTTATTTTTTGCACAGCACTGACCTCGACGTAATTTGTGTGACCTTTCTCTCCTCCGTTATGCTGACCTCTGACCCTTGTCCCTGCAGATTTATGCCCAGAAGGAGTCCCAGAGGGCGGGCTACATCGAGCTGGCCCTGCAGGCCTATGAACAGGTAGCTGATGAGAGCTCAGCCGCCTGACTGCCCTGCTCCTAGATAGAAATATACAAATTCATCCACAATGAGGAAACCGGAGGAACGGACTAAAAATGGTACGAAATCGTAAGGTTCTGTCACTGTTTGGGTTGAAAACTGAAAGACGTACACTTAAGTCACTGACTTGAATCAGTGTAGTAACTGCTTGTAAGACCTACAAAGTTTGTCATTTATCCATGTGAAGAAATTGTTGGAGATCACTGTTATTATCTGTATGTGAATTTCATTTAGACCTCAGAGTGAAACCCGATGTGTTGAGACAAATTATGTACATAACGAAATAAAGATCTTTCTACCTGTGTGACGTGTTGTTGGAGTGAAGTAACTGCAGGCCTGGGTAACATGGAAAACTTTATTTATATAATTCACTTTTTAAGTCCAGTCAATACCATCCACAACACATTTAAGGCACCTGTAACAGAAACATACTGTACGTTCAGTTTCTGATAAACTAAAAGCAGCAGTTTGTGCGAATACAAGGTTTGGGAAGTAAACATGCACCAAACTATTAGAACGTTAACAACAAAGAGGTAATAAAGGCACAGAGTACAACCACATGGGGGAGTTGTGATCTAAATCATGGGCTTGTTCAACCTTATTGAATGCATAGTTATACAAATCATGGCATTCAGAAAACACATGCTGCCTTGCCGCAGATAAAAAATAAAATAAAAATACTATTCTAGTGAGCTAAAATCCAGCAGGAATGTTAGAAAACAAAAGAAACTTCCCCTCAAGAATGAAAGGAATATTAAAAAGAACTTGAGGAATTCCTCAATGGTTTGTGTAACATCCTGATCAACAGTGGTGTTACACTGTATGCGGAAGAAGAACAGGTACTGGGTGTAATTCCTTATTTTACGTGCTGGTGGACGTAGCAGTCAGCTAGGTAAGCTTCTACCCCTAAAACTCCTTTTTTGTAAACTGATGATACTTACATTAGTAATGTGAGATCAATTTCATTACAAACCACCATGATGGCTCTAACACGGTTAAAAGAGAAAATGTTAAGAGTAAAAAGGGTCATCAACATGTCTTGGCTTTATTTCTTTGGCTGCAGTGCATCATTTCTAAACACATACGACTTTGCGTGTCTTATCTCAGCTTCCCCTTTGATACATTTATGTCCCTTCTCATCTACCATTATTAACTTTACTACCAAAGGCCACTGCATGTGTTTGGTCTCCCAGATATAGTTGAAACACAGTCGAACCTGCCTTCTTGGAGATTTGCTTAAGTTATGACTATTGAGTCATACAGTACCACACAGACAAAGTCTTTAGTCTGTTGACAGCTTATTGTTGCCCAGGAAAACAGCCCTTTGTGTTCTTTGGTCACTGACAAAAAAAAAACTGCAGAGTCTGGCTTGTGACAGATTTTTCCTTCTAATCATTCAAGAAATCATCATCCAGGTTGACATCTGTGGTGTCGATGTCTTCCAGGTCAAAGTTGTCCAGATCCAGATCATCCAGGGCCTGCAAGTGTGTGTGAAAAACAAAACAGTCTTGCATTAAAGGAGAAGTTCATGGCTACGTACCATTACTAATTGGATTTCAGAATACATGTAATCCCATAATTGCACAAATACGTGGAGAATTAAAAAAAAAAACTAGGGATCACAATATTGTACTTTTTTAGCCAATACTGATAACTGATAATTACCTGCCTCATAGTGCAGACACTGCTTAGATAACTTCTAATTTCACATTTTGACATTTTAAAAAGAAGTCCATAACTTGATGGTAATAGAGCCTCAGTTATAATGAGCAAAGATAGATGATTTAAACCTTTACACTCTGTATGTGAGTGTGCAGATGCCATGCTTGTTAAGTACTTGAAAGACATTTTGGTTTGTATTTTATGTGTCTGTCCGACATGTTTCATGCATCTCAAAAAATGACACTGAAACTTACATCCTCATTCAGCTCTGCCTCGAGGTCCTCTGCCATCTCCTCAGTTCCCTCAGGACCTGCCTCCTGCTCTGCTACGTCGCCCTCTGCGGGGACGGCTGCTGGGGATAAAACCTCTGGCTCAGCCTGCAGAGGCGCAGCGGGCTCTAGGTTGTCCTCCGGCTTCACTGGGAGTGTTGTGGTTAGCTCCTCTTGTTCTGGTTCTTGAGCTGTGACTGGCTTCAGTACTGGCATTATATCTCCAAATGGGTCTAGCAGTGGATCCAGGGCCAAATCTGAAACGGTCTGGGCTTGGACAGGCGCATCTGGCACTGGACTGTGTGTGTTTTCAAAGGAGATAAGCTCCTCCACTGCTACAGGTGACGGTGCAGTTTCTGAGACGAGTTCCTCAGTAACATGAGCCTCTGCTGCTGCTGTATCTGTGACGGTTGGTGCTTCAGAGGAGATGATGTCCGTTTCCACTTCTCCATCAACAGACATTTCCTCAGTTGCTATAGACTCTGTTATATCAATATCAACTGTCAGACCAGTCTCAACTAGAACATCCTCTGTTGCTATGGTTTCTGTCTTCACTGTCTCACTTGGTGTTTCTTCCGTTGCCACGATGGTTTCTGATGTTGTCTCAGTTAGTGTTTCAGTGGCAGCAGTTACATCCTCAGCGGATGGAGAAATTTCCTCAACGTCCATCTCAGCTGATGATCTGACATCATCCATGGGACTGGACTGTACCATCTCTGGCTCTGTGGGGGTAATCTCTGTGGTAGACTGCAATATGTCTTCCTCTTCAGAGACTGAATCCTCTTCTGATTTAGTGACGGCGACAGATTCTGCTTGGTGCGGTTCAACAAGCTCTTCCGTCACCGTGACAGGCACAGGGGATGATGGCGCTGGCATGGACTCTTCTTCTGTTGATGTCACAGGATCAATAATCTCCTGTTTTGGTGGAATGAGTTCCTCCACCACTGCTGGTTCTGCAGGTGCAGCTTCTGCTGCTGCCGCCACCATGACGGGTTCATTCCTACTCTTCATAACTTCCTGTATATGGAACAAGGAGAATTCCAATTCTGTTTGAAAGGATAGCTTCACAAAATATTTTTGAATTTTGAATAACAGCGCTGCATTCAAAAAGTTAAGAACACAAGTAGTATAAGAACAATTTCTTTGAGTATCAAAAGTACCTGTTCAGCAGAACAGGCCTCTGTGACTCCTGTGTTATTATATATTACGATAGATTGTTAGTATGCATCATTGTGTGTTGTAGCTGATGAACGTTAGTTTCAACTACTTTCTATATATCTAAGTGATTTAGTCCTTTGGTTTCCAACCCTGGGGATGGGTCCCTCAAAGGGGTCACAAGATAAATCTGAGAGGTCTTGAGATGATTAAAAAAGAAGAAGAAGTAAAAGAAGAATAAGTTCTCTTTTGGGGACTTATCTCTCATCTTTGCTTTGTGCTTTCTAAAGGAAACCATCTGAGAAGTTTTTGAGGGAAAGATCTCCCAACCAGAAACTGCTTTTTTAGAAGAGGTCAGAAGTGAAACGGGTTACAAACCACTGACTGGTCTTATCTTTAACAATACATTTAATTTTCTAAGCTTATGATGTATTTTTTGTGAAAGACCTTAAAGTGACTGGAGTAGATGTTTCAAGTAGCATAAAATGGAAAAACTCTCATAAAGTAAAACATTTGTATTCAGTGCAGTCCTTTTTTACTGTCCACCTTTGGACACTGTTGGTTTTTGGTCACTGTAATTGTTCCTCCTGCCCATGTTGGTCATGAAGACATCCCTTTCTAAAGCAATCTCGGTGCAACACTAAGGGACGGCTGACAAAAATCCACTGTCCCCGTTCTGTGCAAACATTCAATCTTAAATTCCGCAGTGACTAATGAGGCCTCGGCAGTCTGAGTTAGACAAATCAAGTGTGAACCCTCCAAAGCTTTTTCAGAGCAAAATTCTTTCTTTGTGTTTTACCCAGAGAGGACTGTGAGGCAAAGAAACACTTTACATAGACAGCCACCTCATTAGTCAGGCTCAGACTGCTGAAGCCTCACATTAGGTTTGGATTGAACTCTTATTTAGTCTCTGATCTCTCTACAAAACAATCATTCAGGATCTCAGTCTGTATGGACTGCAGGAACAATAACCCTTCCCAGTAATTGTTTTGATGCAGATAGCCTAGCCATAGTCTTTTTTTCCAGCCACCATCTTAGGCAGAAAAAAAAAATCTTCCAATAGCTGTTTTGCCATCAGACGTTCATTTAGTAATGGCGTACATTTTTTGTTCACAGGGTCAGTTAAAGCAGAGACATCTTGAGTCGTGTAGAGCTGCAGGTTGTGATCCTCACCTCTGGCTCGTTGAGCCCTCCTTTGAGCACAAAACTCGCAAATTCCTCCAGAACATCACGGTCCTCATTTGGCTGGAGAATAAAGAAACAGGCAAATTGTCATTTCAAACGGCATGCTTAGATTACGAGCGGTTAATCCGTATGATTCAACAATGATGTAACGGCAAAGAAGTCGTATGAGAAACCAAATCCCAATTCAACAACTGACTGAACATTTTCTGCAGAAATGGATCCATTTATGTGCATAATTTATGATAAAGTCAATCCCCCATCATTTATTTGAGTTTTTTTGCATAGCTCGTCCGACTTCCACTGACCATGATGAGTGGGTATTCTGCAGCGGGCCTGACCCTGACGTGAGTCTCCTTGAGGTACTGCTCAGCCAGCACGGCTTGCTGGAGGCCAGGGAACAGGTTGCTGTACTGGCCGGGGTCAGCCAGAGCATCTGCTGCCTTCTGGTTGACCTTGGACAGACTCTCCTTCCACAGCCCCACCACCCTGGAGGAAGGGAAACGTATGCAGCTCACCGGTGATGAATAATGTAAATATACTCACAGATACAGATACTGCCATCATCATAAACTTTCAGGAATAAGGACTTTGTAAAGTTTTGCCTTCTGGTAAAAAAAAAAAAACAGGTATTTTTATTTAAATTACAGGCAAACAGCTCAATGCAAAGCTTTTGCTTGACACGTATGGATATGGGATGATTGTTTGCACACAAACACGGCCAGTACACTGGAGCTCAACACTCAGGCATATGCTGTGTACTCAGCAGAACCAACTTTACCTTGACACATGGCTGGGCAGATATGTTCTTGCCAGAAAAGCAGCCTCTGGCAATCGATCTGTTTTGATGAGAAGCTCCAGACATTTGTCCAATCTGGGCAAACACGAAAAAGGAAAACAGAAAAAATTTAAATAATTTAGCAACGCAAGTTGACTGAAATGTGGATTCAAACAAAGCTTCCTTTCCTTTTCCACCCACCTTCCCTGCATGAAGCAGGTGAGAAAGGCCACGTTGGTCTTCCCGTCCCTCTCTGCCCCCTCTGCCAGTTTGCCCACCATGTCGGCGTTGCCCGAGGCGGTGGCCAACAGCAATAATCCCCCGTAATCCTGAGCTTGGTGCAGACACTCCTGGGCCAAGCTAAACTGGCACTTTGTCGTGGCGAGCTCTGCCAGCTGCTTCCATTTATGCTCTGACTGGAGCCCCCACATGTCAAGGCGCCAAAGAGACAGGAGAGAGGATTATCACAGGAGGAGAGGCATGAACCTCAACAATACACTGAGAAGCGCTCACTGAGTGTGGGTAGGCCTGGGTCGTGACTCACAATGACACATTCTATGTTCGTTACCCGGCATATTACACAGCTACAAATGAAAGAAAAACATTAAAAAACTAAAATTGATTTTGAATATATCGTACCAAGCTCCTCAGTAAGAGAGATTTGTCATGAGAAAAGAACCAGGCTTAAGCTGCTATGACCAAATATATACAAAAGTATATAGTATACAATGGTACATGAGTGCTAATTAGCGAATGTTAGCATGCTGAAAAAACTTAACCAAGATGATGAACTAAGCAGGTTTTCAGCATCTGTTGTAGGATAATATGTGAAGATGGTGTGAATGCATTGTGAGTATCCCACAATGCAATGCACAAAGGAAACAGAGGAGTTGAAGCGGCAGTAGCTTTCCAAGTTGCAGTTCGATTGACACAGGGTTCCCACGCGTTCTTAAACATCAAATTAAAAGGATTTTTCAAGGACTTTTCAGACCAAATACCTGCAAATTCAAGGACCCAACATGTCAAAGTTTGAGACACAGATCAAGATGAAATACCGTTGCAACACTGAGTTTATAGAGAGAACACCTTTAGAGAAGGTCATACACAAACATTAAAAAAGAGAGAGATGCTTTGAATGTGTGAACACCGCTGGCGTACTGGTGGAGTGTTGGTGTTTATGCTGCTAGCACAGGAGCTTTGGACCACGGGGGAAAGAGATTTGAAAGAATGTTTTAAAATTCTAACATGTTGCACCTTTAAGTCAAACATAATGTTAAAAAAAAAGCACTTCAAGATGTATAAATTCAATGACTTTCAATGATCATGTTTACTTATGTCTGTTTACTTTCAAGGCCTTGATTTGTTCCATCAAATTCACTAACCTGTGACGACGCTGTTGGCAACCGATGCGCCACATATTCTATCATTTCTGTTTAGTGCAAATGATAAAGTATGTTGACATTTTTATACTGACAGCTAAGACAGCATATTGATGATAAGTATGGGTTTGGGCTTTCATCTTGTCTTTGTGTGCTCTCACCTCTGCCTCCAAGGCCAGCTCGTAGGCTACCTTCACCTCTCCCAGCTGCAGGGCCAGTTCAAACTTGTGTTCTGGGTCAGTGGACACAGCCAGGGCCTGCTGCCTGAAGCCCTACACAGCACGAGAAGAAACAAAACGCACATCTTGATATTTCTATTCCATACATTCTGCTCCATCATGTTTTTTTTATGTAAAGCACAGCTGCTGGCAATGGAAGGCTGGATATGTGAAACTGTCGGTGTGAAAACGTGAAGCGGTAAAAGAGACTGCGTGAGAAGGAAAACCATCCCCATGATAAATATATTCCAAAAGAAGCACACAAGAATTCTGCCCAGATGTTTCCCTGCATCTGTTCGCCTGGTGTTCTTTAAATTATGCATTCATGAAATCCTGACTCTACTAAAGCACAGAGGTGCACAAAAGTTGGGGGACAAATGTACCTGTTTCTCCAAAAAGTGGGCTACCCTGATCCTCTGCTCCTTGGGGATTGTGGGTAGAACCTTGTCGGCTGTGCCGAAGTCCCTCCTCATGACAGCTGTTTGGTATTCCAGCACTGACAGCAGCAGGGAGAAGCTGATGATGTTCAGCTCCTTGTCTCCCAGGTAGAGGCGGTCGTCCTTGGGGATGTAACCCAGCAGGTACATGGTCCTATACACCGGGGGAGAGAGAGGGAGGCACACAGAGTAGATTCAAAGCCATTCAGCAGATTTTTCCCAGCATGCCAGGTATATGATGGCAGAGTGCTCAGATAAACTTGTTCTGTCCTGCTGCCTTACAGGTATACATGCATCATACCTGTCGAGGTGAGCAATGGTGATGATCTCTCCTCCAACATAGTAGTTGAGTCTGTTGAGAGAGCTGGTGAAGATGAAGCAGTCACCCACCCAAACCCCTGTCTTCACCACCTCTGGGACCTCCCCCAGGACCTGGTGAGCAGGACGTAACACAAGTTAGTTAGCTAACAACAAAGACATCAAGGCTGACAAAAAAATAAATAAAAATGTCTGCTGTCTCAGAATATACACCTCGAAGGCGTCCTCTATCCCATCTTCTGGGATAGTTTCCTTGGACTCCACGGCTGCAGCCACTCTCTCTGGCTGGTAGCGCAGCACAAAGAAGGACTCATCTGTAGCGATAGACACGAGCTCCCCAGAGTCAGACCAGAAGATCTGAAGGCAGAGAGACAAGATATTATTAAAAAAGGGCCAATACAGAACTTGTTGGAAATGTGAGAGCTGTGACAGTCTGACCCACATGTTTAGGTTGGATCTCGATGCGGCGGATCAGCTCTGCGGTCTCCCAGTCATAGAAGGCCAGGCCGCTGTTTGACCTCACTCCCAGCAAGAAGCCACCGAAGATACCTGCAGGACAGCAGGTTACTAAGAATCACACACGCCAAAACTGTCGTGTCAAAAGAGAAAAATGATAATAAAGCTCACCTTCTGCTCCAAAGTCAGGTTTAAAAGACTTCTTCTCTTTAAAGTTCTTGAATATTTTGACAATACTGTTGCCTTCCCTGGTGGCATACCTATGAAAACAGAGTACACACATTGCAAAATGAAGTGTATTACTTGTATATAGAATAATTTGACATTTTGGGAAATGCACTTCGCTTTCAGGCAAGAGTAAATATCAACGCTTTCATTTCAAAATATGACACTAAAGCCAAAATGCAATAGCTAAGTTAGCTTAGCGTACTGTAAAGATTGGAATCAGGGGGACACAGCTAGCCCGGCTCTGCCCAAAGTTACAGAAATCTACCTATAAGCATCTCTAGGCTAGCTGAAATATGTTCCAGCATAAAACAAGATAATGTGTTAATTAGTGAACTGGTGGGCAAATTTCTTTACTTTGTGCAGAGCCAGGCTAGCTTTTCAGCCTTTATGCTACGCTAAGCTAATCGCCTGATGCCTCTGTCGTCATAATCAAGACACAGACACATTCTTCTTGTCTAACTCTCGGCAAGAAAGCAAACATGTGTATGTCCCAAAATGTCGACCTACTCTTTTAAGTTGTTGGGGACCAAAATGTTGAGCTATTCCTTTAAGGTGTGTAGGACTTACTGAGAGGAGTCATGCGCCCAGATGAATTCTTGAGCTGAGCCGAAGCTCTTGTTCCTCAGGGCCACGGCGGTGTAGATGATATACTCCCCGTCTCCGCACACCACTACAAACCTGCAAGTACACGAAGACGCCAAACACAAAACAATCTGGATGTGAGATTACATTTTGAAAACTCTGACTGACACAGGATGACACAATTCAAAAGAACAGACACAAACATGCGGTCAAGATTTCATTCAGACTTCATTCAATTAATGCCTGCTCTGAAGGGGTCAGGGGAGAGATTTAGCCATATTATCAACAGAAGTTAAATGTACTGTTACTCAAAATCATATAAAAACTATGAACCTCTGTCAATAGATCAAATCAGGAACAAATAGTACATATTTTGAACAGCAATAAACAAATCATCAATATAAAACATGTCCAGAACTTGCTCTATGACGCCACAAATGATCAGAGGTTGTCAAATAAAAGGCCTCTGCACATGAAGACGATATTTTAATCTTGAGTGAGTTTGGAAAGGTGGTGGGAAAATTACATTTTGTGTAACTGAAGTATAACTATGGAACTATGTGTGATAAAGCAGCCACGCACATTTCTGTGAGGTGAAAAGGAAAGAGCGTCTAACAACCCATCATTTTACCGAGTACTTCTCAGTCTCTAGCACCACCACTGCTCCCGCCCACAGCAAACCAAAGCCTCACCTCCCGTTGGGGCTGTGCTGGATGGTCTGAGGGTAGATCTCACAGCTGCCCATGTCTTTGACGCCCAGCGGCAGCCTCTCCCCATCCCTGATGTCCGTGTCTCCCATGGCCTTCAGGTTGGCCTGCTGCACCTCGGAGTGGCGAGCCCACATGACCTTCCCACTGGAGTCCATGGACATGGCCGGCTCCTCCCGACCCAGCTGGGACAGACGGGGTGAGGCGTGAGATAAGAAAAAAAGAGATAAAGGAAGGAGGGGGGCATCTTTTTCATGTTACTGCTCAATAAATGTTCTTTCGGCTTATACAATCTGCTGTGTGATGCGCACCAACTGAGGGTGTTTCATGACTAGCCGTTGTTGAGGATAAAAAGGTCGTGTCCTCTATTTCCTCGGAGGATTTGTGGGCTTTAATAACCTGAAAATGTAGTTTACGGTTTATATTTGAAGGCTAATGTTCAATTTCCTGTTAACAAGAGATTACTGACAATATTTCTGAAGTCTGAGGCTCCTGGCTGCTGTCCTCAGGGCCCCACTGACAAAAGAGGGGAATCCAAGAGCCCGGTGATTGGACCTTGTGCACAAGTTAAAGTGACTGTGGGCTGAAATTGGGAAAAACTCCACTGACTGAATGATAATTGTTTGAAACATTTTTAGACTAGTTTCAAACGGGCTCATATATGTTTACAGCTTGTCATTATTCACTCCGAACATGCCAAGACCATTAGCCATTTACCTTTACATCCTGTCATTTCCGTCAAACACATGAGGAATTAGGAGAAAAATAGTATTGTGCGTAGTGCTTGGAAATGTCGACAGCTTTCTGGGACAGACCTTGATGATGATGCTGCCTTCATCGTAGCCTATAGCCACACTGTTGGAACCAGGCTGGCCACTTATACACCACACCCTCTCCATGCCGTAGTTGAGCGTGTTTTCTAGGCGGTAGGTGTTGGAGTGCCACACTCGAACTGTGCCTGAGGAAACAGCAAAGAGACCAAAGTGAACCACGGTGCCGTACCTACTGATTTTGGGAGACAGGTGTTTTTGTGTGTGTGTGTGTGTGCGTGTGTGTTTGAGTCGCATTAAATTGTTTCATTTAAAACACACAGCGTACCATCCTCGGAGCCTGTGAGGATGATGGGCAGTTCCGGATGGAAGCTGACGCAGGTCACGTTCTGGGCGTGACCCTCCAGAGTCTGAACGCAGGTTTTGTTCTGGCAGATAAAGACAAGACACACACACACACACACACACACACATCAGATAATGTCACATGTCTGCTGTCCTTAGAGTATACTGTTCATGGGAGATCCACGTGAGCTGTGCTGTACATCTCCGTTAAGGATAATAATTGACCTAATAAATAAGAAAGGAGGCATACAAGAGCGACTTCTATTAAGTTAAACAGATTCTTGGCTCTGGGGTTAAAAGACGTGTACATAGTCCTACAACTAAGGGTTTGGTGAGGCATTGTTTAATAATGAAAAAAGTCAACAGTAGTCTTCTCAGAGAATCTGTGTTTGCTGAGAGTAAAGATCAGTGGGCTGATGGTCTATGAACTAAAGCCAGAAGCAAAGATCTTTTGTGTCAGTTGAGATTTGGCGTTAGTTCAATGTGATGTTTGAATGTTCCAGCGTGTTTCCTGTTGCCCTTTCTACTGGGCACTGTGCAACGTTTTTTAATAAGATAAATACATATGGATGACGCTCTCAGACTGAATCAGCCGTTATGAAACATGTAGAGTAGGCAGTGAGTTGGAGATAATGTGGAAGAGAAGATAAAAAGCTCTTAGTCAGGATAAGGTGTAGGCTTGTAGCAGTTTGCTCTGTTACCTGATAATCCCAGATCTTCACCAGGCGGTCGTCAGCCCCTGATATGAGGTAGGGCTTGTCCCCGCCGCTGTAATAATCGATACAGTTCACGCCCTTCTCGTGGCCTTCCAGAGTGAAGTTGGGAGTCTTGGAGCCCAGCTGCCACACCTGTACAGCACACACACGGTCAAGGAACATGCAGAGAGAGAGAGGGATGGAGTTTAGAAGCATGTCTGACAGCAGCAACCAACAACAGAACATTTCTATATTTTGTAGAGTGTAATCTGTATATTGGAGTCAATTTGTAAACAATGTAAATAAATGAGGCCTTTATCTCACAGAAGTTGCGTTGTTTGTGGTTGTGTTTCTCAAACACGAGACCGCATTTCCCATAAACCCTGTTACTTGTGACTGCATGTGAAGTGTCCCTCTCCTCTAGCACTTTGTCACCTATTGTTCACCTTCATTTTAACTGGAGGAACAACACCTTTATCTGTTCTTTTTTTTAATCTTATTTTGTGTGCTACTACAAACATTTAAATTGTGTGTGTGTGTGTGTGTGTGTGTGTGTGTGTGTGTGTGTGTGTGTGTGTGTGTGTGTGCGAGCGTTGTGATCTCCCGCATTTCATTAAACACATCCCACGTAGCGGTCTGTCACTCTCTCCTCCTCCAAACGGAATA
>OMLP01011345.1:0-15420 GCA_900302685.1 Spondyliosoma cantharus | reverse complement strand
CTCTCCTTCTGTGTCAGTTGAAAAGAAAAAAAAAGAGGGGGATCCCACAAAGGTTGTGGCCAGGAAGAGGGAAGGAGAGTGAGAAGAAGGGGGAAGGCAAAGAGAGAGAGGAGGAGTGCTGTGTTTCCAAGAGCGAGCGTTTGAGAAGACAGCGCTGTCATAGAGGTGGAGGAGGAGGTGGTGCGTGTGTGTGTGTGTGTGTGTGTGTGTGTGATGTGAAATTTGTGCATTTGAAACACTCTCCTTCCTTTTTATATGTATATGTTTACAGTATTTTCCATGTTATACAACCCTGTGTTTGTGCACATGCATTATGCGCCTGTGCACTAAGTGTGCGCACACTCACTTGGCTGCACTTAAAGAGGCTGCTGTACTTTCAATCTGCATTTCCTCCCAGCGCACTGGCTCTAGCAGTTACTCATTGTAATGTGGTGGAATGGAGGGAGGATGGAGAGGAGCAGGGACACAGGCGAATGCTTGGGTCTTTCTGGCTGCAGTGGAAAGCTTCCTCTCTGGTTTCATATCAAGGAACAAAGTTCAAGTGAAGAAATCTTGATGACTTGATTGCAACTCCACCACAGCTTTTAGACCGAAGTTGAGACACTTTCTGCGTAACTGCTTTTTAAGAGTCTTGACTTTTAGCCCACTTTAACATTGCCTGAATCAGCCGGAGCCCGTGGAGTGTGAGCATGTGTGCACATATTTGTTACCAATGTTTTGTGTTGGTTTATGCAAAGTGGCCACAGTCTGTTGTTGATGTTGAAGGAATGTGGAGTCTGCTCTTCAATTGCCATCTAATACCTCTTATTGTTCTTTATTGCCGATGTTACAGAGACTGTCTCTGTCTCTGACTGTTACAGGAGCCGTGATCAATACAGTTTGGTCTCTGGATGTCTTTAGAGGAGCTGAAGTGCTTTAGATGTGCTGCGGTCATGTTATGGGTTTCACAACCGCTCTATCTGACACCAACACCAATTTGATCTTGGAGCGATAGGATTGTACATTATGTGGAGGGTCAAAGGTGAGGCGGTTGGTGTGTGTCATCCTGTATCAGAGCTGATAAGATGCCTGCATCTACAGAAAAACTTATCTCTAACACACAGACAAAGATCAGATTGCAATGTCTAATTGAACTCCCTCGCCTCATTTTTACCCATTTCTGTCTTTTGTGCAATGACAACAACCAGAAATTTTTTCACAACATGCGTTTCTGCAAATGAAGAATATGTTGAAATCTAAGCTTTCTTCTTGAAACACTTGATCAGGATGAGGACATGTTCACGTTTTGGCTTCAGAAACCTCTTTTGATCGCCACAAACACTCTCGAGATCTCCTTAAAATTATCAAGAGCTTTCACACTTACAAATGTTGATTGCTATCTAAAACTGTGGTCCCTTCTCACCCTCAAGCACGTATTGTGAATGAAATATGACATGTTTTATTGAAATGTCAACATGGTTCATAGCTTATGACACATACAAATGTAAATCTATCAGTGGTTTGCAGAAATGTTAACTACCAACAATTTCTCCCGATGAATGGGCTGTTGGTCTTTTAAATGGTCTTTTAAAAATATTTTTAATGCATATTAACAATAGAAAAAACTGACACCACCAAATGTGAAAAAGCTCTCTCAGGAGTGTAAAACTGAACATACATTGGCCAGCTGGCTAGAAGCCATTCAAATAAATGCTAATGTTGATGTGTGTCTGCTCGACTATTTGCTAACACTACTTGATGGGCATAATATGTTAGTGGTCTGTCAAGTAATGTAGTTTTAGAACAAAGATCATATACTACATAGTTATAAGGAATATTATGTCGATGTTTAACCTAGCAAAATAATACTATACACCTGAAAAGGATACATCTTAGAATTTGCTGATGCTGCATCAATTTAGAAAAATCATAAAACTTTGCCGATTAAATATAGCAACAGCTTATAATACTACATGCTGCTGTAACAAATTGCATTTTTAATTTGCATCATTTCAGCTGAATGAGCTGATCCCCAGTATGACCATTACTCAGTACCCTGTACCCGTTTGACCCAGGGCTCAAACAGGCTGGCAGGGTTTTTATATTGTTCAGATCGTTAGAGACAATAAACTTTAAAGGCCCTGAAAACATATTCTCAATTAGTTTCTTGCCATAAACAATGAGACACTTCATGAATGCACAAACCTCTTACATTCCATTATCTCACATTACACAGTCCATTTGTGTTTTTGTTTTTCTCTCTCACTGGTTTGAAGTGGATGACGTCATCCTGTATTGAATCGAGATCTGAAGATAGTTTGTTGTGTGCTCATGTGATCAAACTACACAGTGAAGTTAGAATGGTAAAGTCTTACTGTTAATCACACTTAAGGAGGTCTTTTTCGTGACCTATGACCGGCGCTTATTAATTCCTGAATATTCAATTCAATAGATTTCAACCAACATTTTGGGCAAGGTTAAAGCATTTAAAAATGTGTTTATTTCTTTATAATATAACGTGTTATTGTTGTGTGATTGTTGTGAAAGTCACTTGACCCCACAAATCTACATATTTCCATGACATGAAGTGTTTTTTAAAGAAAACGTTTTGATGGTGATCAAAATAATATCTGCACAACTTCAGGGTCGGATGAACATTTTGTTCCTTTCTAAGTGCTGTATCGTAGGCAACTGGACTTCACCTCTCATCCAAGAGGCACTTTCTCTGCTACTGGGAATGATTTTTCACCTTCAGATCCAAGTGGACAGCAGAGTCGACTTACATCTGAAGGAGAAAAAAACATTCCTTTGAGGACAACAATGTTAACATCTTGGCCAGAGAAGAAAGATGGTTTGAAAGAGTGTCACACTGGAATGACCGTCTATGAATAGAGGAGGTGGCCTTGAGCATTACTTATCACCCACCTTCAATGCAGTACTGAGTTTCACTCCCGAGACAGTTTAACAACCATTCACACCTGGGCTCACCTAGCCCTTACAACCCACATGAAGGCCAGTCGGGTCAACAACCCACAAGAGGCCCAAACGACTCTGAAACTCAGAGCTCACACATGTCCTTAACGACTCTGTAAGGACATTCCCACACAGAGTTTAAAAGCCTGCAACTGCCATCCAGTTAGTTAGAAGCGAAGTAGCCTCTTGGATGAGAGGTGAAACGTCTTTAAGAAACTGAACCAAGCCCGGTTGGCTACGGTACAGCGCTTAGAATTACCTTGACCTGGATGACCGAGAACCTTCATCGACAGTTTGTTCCTTTCACCACACAGGGGCAATGTTGCTGCATACAAGTGTAAGTCAGAGCATCCTCCTTAAAATAAAAAGAGGGAGCACTACCCTGTGCTCTGTGCAAAACAGTACCACATGTTATACTGTGATCAAAGTTAAGATGACAGAGAGCCATCTGGTAAGCGAGGGCCGGCTCACTGCAAATCTGTTCTCTGTGGTTTGCTTTGCTTTTTTGTCAGGTGAATTGGAAGGAATTTGTAAGTTGTAAGAGTGGGTTTAAGACAGGCAATAACTGTTTACAGCAAAGAGCCAGATGAAGAATGAATTTGAATTTTTTCCATGCACCACTTTTATCATTTAGAAAATGGCAAGTAATCCTATAAGAAAGAACCCTCTTGCACATGCTCTCCCTGGTACACAGCATCTCATAAACGTATGCAAATGCAATTTGGGTAGTTTTAATAATGCATGACAGCGGATTCATTTTTAATTCTGCCTAATTCACACCTAATGGCACTTCCTGAGCCCCATAACCTTGGAGGCACACGCTCTCACACACACACACCCACACCGTGCTAGCATTTCGTTGATCATACATGTGTTGGCTGCGTGTTGAACGCGCTCCAACATTTCTGCACAACTTGGCTGCGGTTCCCACCTCCGAGCATATCTGCTCCGCGTGCCGCAACAGAAGCTGCAGATGATGGCGATGATACGTGCAGCGTCTCACTTTAAACACACATCATACCGAGCGGTCGACGGGCTGCGGAGTAATCCTGCGTTTCCATTTCCTGTGACTCCTCGTCTTTCCGCTCTCCCTCTGAGAGTTGAGTTTTTTTCCCTAATCTTTTAACAGGGAGCCGTTGTGCATTGTGCTCGCATGCTGTGTCACTCTCCGCAATACAGTTTCGATATCCGGTGTGATTCAATTCAATTTGCTTCATTAGCCTGGCATTCAAAGCAGTGTATTAGTAAGTCTTTACATCCCTGTGCGGCTCCCACAGCAGCCCCGCTATCACTTCCTCCTCCCTGTTGTTTCAAAACATCAAAGGTTAGATTAATCACAATCCTCAGCGGAGACAAATGACTGAGAGAAGTCTGCTCTTTGTTATGAAACCCTCGTCATGGATTTCAGCAGAGAGTAGATATTGTAATATATTTTCATCCCACCCATGGACTCTAATAGTGCAGTGTCGTGCTGTGTGCTTTGATGTCCCAGAGAGAATTGAAAGAGCCCCAGCGTTCCCACACAATTGAATGATTTTTGCTTTTATCCTCCTCGTGGAAGCCTTTCTGGAAGAGAAGGAGCTCGGCAATGGTGTTACATGCATCAGTACAAAGATGAAAAGTAGCCGTGCTGGAGGAGATTGCACATACAGAAGGAATGCATGCCTACACGCATACACAGAAAATCACAATTTCAGACTCGAAAGACCTTTACAGTTTCACACTGAGGACAAAAGCCAGTCCATTTTATGGCCTCTACACACTCACAAATAGTGCGTCAAGTCCTTTGGAGAGCAGAAAATAATAGGTCTGCAGGTTGGATAGCCTTGATGTCAATAGATGTGGCCCATTCAGGTGCCACAGAGACACACTCTCAGAGAAAGACATGCGTACCTGTGGATTCATATTCTATTGTCAGGGTCACCCTGTGCGTAGGTGAGCTGCTTCATACAAATGCCCCAGGCTAAAAAAAGAAAAAAAAAGAAGAAGCTCTGTGTCCGTGCATTTTTCATTCTGTCATGAATGCATGCATGTGCTGTGCGCGCCTGCCTGTGGATGTTTGTCCATTTATGCATGCTAAATGCCTCACAGTGCCTGACCATCATCAGTCCGCTACACGGCCGCTTTGATCCGACACATACCAGCCTGCACCCGAGCCCATTCTCCTCACCACGTCCAAGGAGCATAAATCAAATCCCATGTTCCACCTCTGTGTGTGTCATCCCCTACCCTGAGGGGAAGTCTTGCGATCCTGACCTCCACCAATTCAGGTTGCCGCTTCCTCACCCGTCCACCCCGAGATAGGAGCATCCAGATAATCATATCAAGAAAACATACTGTAGGCTCTCTGCCATCTTTCACTTGTTTTTTTTTTTTCCAACTTTTTCTCCCTCAGGAAGTTTGAGCTAGAAAATAGAGGGGGGGAAGAAGGGGATGACAATGCTAAATATTTCATGTGTTCCTCTTGGTAATTCCGTATGGTCGGAACGAGACCTCGTTTTCTACAGAAACATGAGCAACTGTGGGACTGATTGTGGGAGCCCGGGAAGCTCTGTGTTTCTCTCGCTATTTTTCACTTCTCCGCTCCAAAATAGGCTTGGATGGTGATGCATAATGCATGGGGCTTCCTATGCGGAGCTGGAAAGGGCTGTGGGTCCTGAGGGATCAGCTGGGGAAAGGGTGTCCAGATTCGCATTCTGCAGTGGAGGGCCCGGCATGTCATAGAAAGGAGATGATTACTTAGCCCTGTACACACTCCCGTGTTTCTGTGTTAGTGTTACAGATTACAGTAATACCCCTGTTAGTTGTTATTGTTCTGGTTTTCTTATACACCAGAGACACAAGACAAACTGTAGCTCACAGAATGCTGAGTTCGTCGAGTGCATATTTCCGTCTTCCAGTGTGCACAACATATATGTATATATAGATATTTTTTCAGAAGACCACAGGACAATGTCAAGCTGTGGTTGTGGTGAAAAAGTCAGGCCATGTGACATCTACACCAGTGTTTGTGGCCCTCAGCCGCGGGTCCCACCAATCTCCATCCCTTTCGACCAGAGCCAGTGTAACTGACAGGTTATTATTTCCTAGCTGTATGCTCAGTGGTCATCGGGTGTTAATGGCAGTGTGTTTTTCTCAAACAAACAGCCAACAGCAGAGCTGATACAGCGGGTTGAGCTGTAGTTTCCCTGCTGGTAAACACACCGGCTGGCGGACGCAGCTGCAGTGTCTTTGTGCTCGTTGGATGAAGCAAACAGGATGGGTGGCGGAGCGGCGGCAAGGCAACCCGCCCTATGGACAGCCGACCTGCTTGCTCCACCTAACGTGCCTAGCCCTCATGCCCTCCTCGGGCATTTTTGTAAATTTTTCTCAACTTTTTTGGGGGATTTGGCCATCACTTTGGCTGTGTTACAGCTTGTGGCATGAATTTTGGCAGGAACTTGGAATCCAGTGTCTTTTACTTTTACTACATGTCATTTATTTTCTTTTTATGCAGTACCCTGTACCCTCTAACCAACTTTGTGGCAAAAATGTACACGCACAAAAGAAATGTCATTAAATCACCATACATCAATATTTTTTTTTATTTAATTTTCACGACTTTAACCCTTGGCAGTATTATTATTTGAATTATGAATTATTTATTACAAAAAAACACAATAAATGTCTTATTTTCCATATAGTAAGTAGTAGGCTGATGGGGCTTTGGTGGTGATTATAGTCTTGGATATATCAAAGATTAGCAACAAAATGCCACCTTCGCGGCCAAAAATGCCTCATTGACTTCCATTAAAACCACATTTTTTAGCCTCACTGCCATTACAGTCTAAAACCATGCATTCTGTAATGTCAGCATGTAATTTTGAAGAAAAGTAGTGATATTTGACATTTTTACTGTATTTCACCAGATTCAACCATTTTCCCATTGTAGGCCAATGCATGAAATTCTTGTATTTTTGCATTTAAAGGGGAACAGTTTGAGTCGAGCGTTGAGAATGAAACCGACCAATCAGAGGGGGAGTGGGGCGGGTCTTATGAGAGTGAGTTTTCTTTAGCAGCATGATTGAGCCCTCTGCTGTTCAAACAGAACAATACAATGGCAAGGAGCAATAGCAGAATGCAGCCATACTAATTTCCCTCGTTAGATCTGTGGACTTAAGAAGCTAACTAACCACATGAATAGTTGGTAGATATCGTCACATTTCATGAATGTATCACAGCATCTTTTTGTTGCGATATTACGAAATTTGGTGTATCGTTACATACCTAGAGACGGGTGATAGTGTTATGATTGGGCATGAAAGTGGCATCCTCGAAAGACTCAGTCGCTCACAAGCAAGCATGGGTTGAGGTTCACCACTTTGTGAAACACGTGATTTGTAAATCCATTGTTGGTTAGGGTTAGGGTAAGGTACTATGTGACACAATTCAGCTCTACTGCGACTCACCGCAAATTGCGTGATGCAAAAGAGCATGATGCTTTTCAATAGCAATTCAATATGCAACTGAGTTTGATTTTAATTTTTTCTTCTGAAGCAAGCCATTAATTACATTTTGAAATCACAAGTTTTACTGTATTTGTTTCAAATACTCATAGTCTCATTAATGCTGTTTCTTTTTGACCTGTAAAAAACACTTGGCTCTTTCACAAACAGGCCTTTTCACAAGTCCTTTGTAGTGCAAAAAAATAATCTCTGAAAAGAAATTAAATGTAACAAGGCCAGAATATAGCCTGAAACCACAAACAGGTCTTTCATTACTGTTTTCAAATGTGAAAAGTCACAGTTGTAAACACCGGTCTCATTATCATAACACCTCACACACTAGACTTAACTCATTGGTATATTTGGTATTATGGTGTATATTGCAAAAATCGCATGGGTCTTATCAAGTGTCACCACACACTGGATTTGTTGGACTTTGCTGGATTCTGTTGCTCCCCCCCATCCTCCATGTAAATCATTAAAAATGACTCGCCTTGGCCTCTGAAGTAGTCTGCCACTCACTACAGTGAAGATGAGAGAGCATGAGAATCAATTTAGAAAAGGAGGGATCATTATAAATATATATTTATTGGTTGTAAATGATTCATGGACATTTTTTTTAATCATGTATAAATAAATCAGAATTTACCAAAGCAAAGATGTTAGAAATGATACAACACAAATTCACTCCAAATTGTATGTGATGCAAACCGGTGAATCTTACCATCCAATAGTAACAACACTACTGTACATGTAGAGTAGCTTTAAGGTGGTGTAGCTGCTTCATGTCATGCAACTTTTTCAGCAACATTGCTTCCTCTTAGTTTTTCTTGAAAAACAATTGTGAAACAAAACTCCGAAATGTTGCTCCAAGACACATATAGACTCTGTACGTGCACCTCACCGTCTTCTGATGTAGAAGGGAATCAAACAAGCAGCTGTCTTAATGGATCCCAGTGCTTTTTCTTGACCTGCCTTGCTCTGCTTCTGATTGGTTACCCTGATTTTCTGACCCTGACCAATATGAGGCTGTGGTCACATATACACGATGCAAGGGAATAAAAAATCACTCTGCTGAATGTGTGCAGTGCAGGACGTGAGGCACCCAGAACTCAGTTTGTTTGTCCGTTTTTAGGGGTCGACCACACACACACGTCTTCGCTCTCGGTTGCGGCCGAGTCGGCCATAGTTCACCAAAGTTAAACTCCACGCGAAGCCAAGATGTGGAATTTGCTTTGCCGCGGGATGCAAATGTTTTTTCTGCTCCTTTGTTTGCTTGGACTGCGAGTGAATGGGAGGTGAGTGTTGATTTTGCGTATGTATGACCGCAGCCTTCCTCCTCATGCTGAGACCCAACCAAACCAACCAATGGAGGCAACCAATTCAAACCAAGGAGGCGGAGTGGGGCGGAAAGCAATCAGTTCCAAAATATTGTACCCGGTTCTGGTTGAGCGGCTCGTAATGTATATTTCTACATCCAACAAAAGGAAAGGGATGCTGTAGCATAACTTTCCCCATAATGAAGGTTAGCTTGTGGAATCATAATTTTAAATTAGCTTCCCCAACATTGGTCTCCGTCAGTGAATGGAGCCACTCTCAGCATAATTTCTCTTTCTGTGAATGTTCCTCTGTTGTTATCATTATTACATATGGATTTTCTTAATGCCATAGTGTGTTCTGTTGTATTAAAGTATCCATCAAGACAGAAAACACCTGAGAAAATTAGCCTAAAAATGTTTATCTCAGCTTGGACTTGGAGCAAACAAACAAATGTAACGTAATGTAATGTAATGTGTGTTATTCTGTCTTTGTTCCTGCTTTCAAACCCCGTCTAGCACACTGCTTGTGCTGGTTTCAGCAGGGTGACTAAAGGAGGGGAGCTGCTGGTGGGAATGAAAGCCTGTTCTGTTGAGACAGTTGGTTGCCAGTCCATCTGGACAGAATTGGAGAGTGCTCCAGTTGTCACAAACACAGTGCATTTCAGTGTGCGCCCTCCACAGCAAACACTGATGCAGATAACAGGAGGGATGGGAAAAAAAGGAAAGACGGCCAGAAAGAGTGAAAAAAAAAAAAAAGATTTAGAGGAAATCTTCCCACAAAAAGAGAGAAAGAAAGAAATGACACAGGGAATGAAGGGAACAAAGGAAAAGGTAGATTGTTACATCACGTTTTAATCCTCACCGTGACGCTCGTGAACATCGTCGCTGCCTCTGATGGGAGGCGTGGGAGTGGAATGAGAAAACTTTGGCCCAGGTTCACATCTAATTTCTCTTAGTTATTTGGCCTTTCCGCTTGTGAAGCTTTCAATCTCAGAAGCCTTCAGGGGGTCCAGATTATCTCTTTCGTTTGGAGAAAATGAGCTGAGCTGGAAGCTACATTACCTCCCCTGCCTTATGCGAGCTCATTTTTCCCACACCGCCATTAGCTCGCTAAAGCCATTTGGAGATGCACAGTGGAGTGTCTCCATGTTCATCAGTGAGTGCCTGGCATTCCTTCAGTCAATTATCACCAGAACTGTCTCTGTGTGATAATTCACGCCTCGGGCTTGTGTCTCTGCGCCAGGATGGATATACAAGGGACACTTTGATGGAGGTTTTGAGTGCAGATTTCAAATACCGACTAGTATTCACTCATTACCGCTGCACACTCACACATGAGCGCGGTTGAAAACAATGCAAGCAGCGTCATTTAAAGAATGAACTGTAAGTAATGCAGTTAGTCAGTCCTTTAATTTTACGGGCCACATTTTTCATTGAAAGAAAAACGTTATGTGAAATGAGGTATTCTGCTGATTTGCACGTGTTGGTGTATGTACGTATGTGTGTGCAAGAATATTTCAACTGGGCTTTTGGATGTACAGCTTCCAAACTCATAATATTGGATTAACTTCTGTCGTATCCTCTACAGAATTTCTTGGCTGTGCTGCTCCATCCTAACCACAGTTTTATCTGCTACATAATGATTTGTGGCTGTACGCAGTCTCGCTGGTAATTAATCCTGATATAGCACTCAAATGCAGTAGGCCTGTTTTGTTTTTGATTTTGTGTTTTTGTACATTTTTTAATGAAAAAGCAGAGACTTTGTGTTCTAATTTTGTCTCTTAATGTCATTGTTACAAGTTAGAACAATCCTCAAGATGTCAGTCCCGGATAATTTGTGCGATGGCAACGGCAAGTGCATTTTAATTATGCAGCCCCAGAGTTCTGTTCAAAATGACACGTGTGTCACGCAGTGGGTGAACACTTCTCAAGTTGGAACCCGGCAGGCAAGAAGAGGAGCCAGTCGCGCAAACAGCAAAGCCAAACAAATTGTACTCCAAAAAGATTCATTCCACCCCTGTGTCCTATATGACATTTATATACTGCCAATTTGGAACAGCAAATATGTGTTGGAGGAACATTTGATTATTAGGAACACCTTGATTATGTTTCATGATTATCAACGTATTGTGTAAATGTTAATGTATCAGTAAAACCTTAACTGACGATGTTCTGGTTTCTTACATCTGCTTTTGCAATAAAATATCTGGTTGTAGCACCTGAAGTGTGATCAATGAATCCTATGGTTATGTTTAGGCACTCACATCACCGAGTTAAAGGATAAGTTCACCCAAAAAAGGAAAGAGCAGTCATCATCATTCACCCGACTTCACCGGCTAATGCCTCAATTTTCATTTTTGGGGGAACTTATCCTTTAAGGGTTTCATTTGACTGTAGAGATTCAGTCTAAACCACGGGGTTATGGATCTGTCATGAAGTAGACACGCTCTTCTCCACAGCTACGACCACCTGTTCACACATGATGCCACATGATGACAGTCAAAGTCTCTGGGTCTCTGAGTGTGAGAAGCACTGAAGACATTCATCTACAACTGTCATTCACCAGTAGCTGCTTGACTGTCCTGATTTCACTGTACTGCCAGTACTAGTTTGAGGTTACAAGTAGTTATACAGTAGATAGCTGTAGATAGTTGAATTGTATCCATAGTAACAAGTGTCCTTGCCCCCAGAAAGACAGCTGCTGTAAATGGAAAGGTCCACCCTCTTACACTTCTCTTTGTCTCTTATGTCTGCTTACACTGGTAAACTGAAGCTTGAAGTTCATCAAGGGCACGTGAGCAGTGCTAGTGTCTGCTTTACACTCTCATCACAATGGGAGACTGCCCTTATTCTGTCATTTTTAAAAAAAAATTAAACTGCAATAAAAATGCAAGACAATAACTGAATCACAAAAGACTCTACCTTAACCTTGTGTGAGTCAATGCTCCCGAGCCAAATGATGAGCTCCCAGGCCTACGTCTATTGCTTTCAGCTCTGAGCTGTATGACCTCATGCTGTGCTGTTTTGATGTTGTTGTGGTTTTACTGGGTTCAAGGCTGCATTGTGTTGCCACAGATTATCATGCGGTTAAAAGTGGCCCATCAAACAAGTGAAGGGGGCTTTTAAATGTCACTTCTGGCTCTGAACTATAATTGGTTATTCAGCTGTTTTGTCCAGACTTTTAAACTTGGCCTTTTATAACAGCTTCTAACCTCACTTTTCCGTCTCCTCCTGGCCCCCGCCACACTGTCTCAGCTAACATTTATTGCCAGTTATAGACCCTATGAATAATTGATCCCGATTCTATTTAAGATCCTGACGAGGACAAATGGTACGGGGCTGCACTGGCCAATATTTCTCCCTCCACTGCCCTAATAGGAGCCCTCCTTACCCGCACTACCGCAGTCATTTTTCCTGCCTTTCATATTCTCGCGTCTTCCCCTTCGTTTCCTTTTCTCTTAGTGCGGCGCACCTTCTTCCAACTCCCTGACACTATTTTAAGAACTGGAATCATTCCAGACGGTATGAAGGGTATTATAGAGGCGTAGCTGCGGCACCATGACGGATGATGCCAGCGTCGGCCAATAGCGGATAGCGGGGTAAGGATTTATCTCTGTGGTTTTGCAGTGGACTGGCCCTTTAGTGTCAAAACCAGGGAGATCATTTGGAGACGACGACACGGGGGCCGAAGAACATCTATTAGTGATATGAGCTGAACACCACGATCAATGCTTATCACATTGGGCGCTTGTGTCTCTTGAGGCAGTCCAATTTATTAAGCGCGTGTGTGTGGACGTACATGTGTGTGCACATGTGTGTGTTGCGTGGCTGGAGGGGAGAGGTACAGTAGATCATCCACATGAGTGTGTCATCGTGCTCAGGCCATTGACTGGGCTGGATCCAACTTCAGGATGGCAGATCAATAGACTGTGTACATGCTGCAGGGGGAACGGAGGATATGGATCCAGTAGACTGTAATGGACGCACATATATAGGTAGGCTTGCGATTCCATCCAGCACCAACCATAATGAGCAATGTTGTCACAGCTACCTTGCTCCTTCTACTGTGAAATCACCGGATGAGTTCAGTAAAAACACAAGCGGTTTGAAAATGTCCCACCGTCGAGTGTCCCTGCGGAAGTCACTTTTGGCCAGATGCCGTCTGTACCTCTGCACTGTGTGGCTCTTGTGACTGCACTGGCATTTTCTCAGCGCCGAGATTGTGAGATGTAAGAGCGATGTGAAGAGAAGATGGCACACTGACAGAGCTCAGGTTTTGTGTAAAGCAAACCTGCCTGGTGTCACTCGCTGACAGCCGGAATCACTCACGCGCTGCATCGTAAATAGAGAGATGGCAAGAACTGATGCATTGCATACAGAGACTTGCTCTTCTTGTTAGTCTCTTGTCAGTTTCTCCTGTCTAGCTTTTCTCCGTCTCTTTCCCCCTAATCATCTGCGTCATCCAGCCTTTCAGGCTCTTGAACAGAAATAAATTCCTCCATCAAAGATTTCTGTACATTTAGGTGTACTATAAGAGGTCTATAAAAGCAGCTCGAAGTGGGCAGACAGATGAAAGGCCGGAGAAATGAATAAAGAGCAGGCTTTATCCAAGACCGATTTATCATATGGAGATGTGTCCAAGCCTCTGTTCTGCCCTACTGCTAACAGAGACGTTGTGCAGGATTAAAGCCCCAACGGCTCTGTCACAGCCAGTCTTTATATCTTTGGTATTGTCAGTGGAAATGTAATAAAACCCTTTATAGTGGGTAAACATCCTCAACCGTCTCTTTAAGTGTACTTGTCATGTGGGAGCACTACTTATTCTGTAATAACACTAGACTAACAAGAATCATTAGGGATCAAAATTAGTTCTGTTCTGTATGTGACATGCATATTTTCTTCAAGATGTTTTCTCTTCAGGTTTTCAAGACAAAACATTGTTATCATGTAATGAGTTGTGTTTGTAGAGTGTGTACCCACATGCCACATTGCTACAGACCTGCTCCCATCTAATTGTGTCGCATTAGTTCGATGTGAAGAGTCACATTTAATGCGAAGTATCTTCAGGCACGTGGAGTCGATTTGTATGAATAGATAACTACATATTTGATTCATACAGGAAACGGAATGAAAAAAAGCGCGTGAAAGTGTAGTCTTTACACGTACACACACTTTGTGTTTGTGTTTTAGTAATGTTAACAATCACTAACACCTGCTGTGTGGCATCACATCACAAAAATGTATGAAAATGTGGCTATTAATTTGTGGTTTGCTGATAATATTGTGCTGCACACAGGAAATATCCAGCTGTGAGGACATTGTCAGTTTGGAAAATATATGTTGAGCCTGACTGACATGTTAGCAGAGCGCTGCAACATTAAGAAGCCACAGCGTCTCAGTTCTGTAACCATGAGATTGTATGTTACTGGAAGATTTTGTTTGGTCGCACTCTGCTTTATTATTAGATTGGAACATGTTTCATTGTCTCAGAAGGCAAACATTTTCTAATTTGCGACTTACTTAACATTTGCCTTTTCGTTAGCCACAATCACAATCTTTCCCTTGGCTTAACCATAACATAGTCGCCATTCGCTGTTTTTTGTCGAATCATCCTTAATAGACCTCCAGTTAGACAGCTGGTGGTTGATTTTCATTGAGGAGATATGTGAAATCAGCACGCTTGTTTATTTCTGTTGTCATTTTCAGTTGTAACTGTGACATTTAAAAATATAAATGTGCTAATTTTAAGCTCTGTGTTGATTTGGTATCATCTTTGAGAAACCAATTCAACCCAAACGTGATATTTAACTGCCTGCAAGTTTCTGGTAAACTCAAGATGTCATTTTCTTTAATCATTGGCCCAACAGCTAAATTAGGTTTCCAACCCAAGTGTTGTAATCAAGATAGGAAAGTTTGGCGACCCCTGTTGGTGTTTGCCAGTTGGGTCTGGAGTGGGTTGCTGATTGGTAGGGGGTTGGGCCAGCCTAGCAATCTAGTATCTGAGGACACCTGGGCCGGTGATCTGGTTTGCGATATAAGTAGGTTCTTATTCATTGGCTGTGTCCCAATTCAGGGTCTGCACACTTCAAGGACCCGCACTTTGCGGTCTCACTGAAGGAGTGTACTCCGGTGAGCCCTGCAGGCGGCGTGAACCGTTGTTAAATGGGACGGTCTACCCTTCGGAGCATTTCCTGGTTGCGTCACCAGGTGTTCCCGCCCCTACCTGTACGTCACTATTTATGCAGCCTAGGTCCGTGAAAGTGACAAGAAGAGTAAAGTTTGACTGTCAAATCTGTTCGAGCTGCAGGAAGTCCTGATTTCCTTTTTAATCCTCCTGCTTGTGGAGGAAGAGGAGAAGCAGCTCTGGTTTATCTCCGGCTGAGAGGACTGTGGAGAGGTAAACCTGTTTTTGATCCCACAGTGATGTTATCAATATATCATTATTAGCTAGCTAACAGTTTGGGCTCATTAACATACCGATACATTACGTTAATGCTGACAGATAAACTGCTGATCGCCACATATGTTTTTATTTTAATTCTAAAGGCATTATTCTTATTTAAAGTGTTTGGTAGATAGTTTTGTTTGTTGAAATGATTTATTATTATTATAATCATGTTATGAAATTATAATTCTTGCCTCTTTCTGAAAACATTCTTCGTGAC
>OMLP01011337.1:12161-27829 GCA_900302685.1 Spondyliosoma cantharus | reverse complement strand
CAGTTTGAGGCGTTTCACATCGCTTTTTTTTCTTCTCTCTTTCTCATTTTTGTGTCATGGGATGGCAGCTTATTTAATACTTAGATACTGAGAAGTGAAAAAATTCTTGTTCATTTTACAATAGAATCTGTGCCTTGAGTACAAACTTCCTCGATTACACTGAGCCTGCTCGTGGCAGCGTGTCATGCCATGAAGATGTTTGCTTAAAATGTTTTTAATAGTGTCTATACTTTGATTAGATTCTGAGCGACGCATTTATAATTTCTTTTTATGTCATCAGGATGTTTACAGTGTTGTTTTCTTAAATTGCAGTTCTAGAAAATCTCCTATGTATATCTATGGAGACATTTCTTTTGTGTGTGAAGCTGCAATGATTAGTCAGTTAATTGATTAGTCCAACAAAAGAAAATTAATCGTTTCAGTGATTGAACCTTAGCTCGTTGCAGCTTCTTAAATGTAAATATTTGCTTATTTCCTGTATCATTTATGATACTAAATAAAGCATCTTTGGGTTCTGGTTGGACAAAATATCAATTTGAAGATGTCATTTTGTGCTCTGGGGAGCTGTGATGAGTATTTTCACATTTTTCTTTTGTTGACATTTTATATACTAAATGATTTATCGTGAAAATAATAAGCAGACTAATGAAAATAATCGTTAGTTACAGCTCTTCTAACAACCCTTCATTATCCCCCTCATTCTGCCTGGGCTGAGGAGAAAATGTCACCCGTTCGGTCAGAAACTGTTGTTAATGACCTAATCCTTGCAGGATAATTTGGTAATCTATTTTAAATTACAGTATTTCCTTCTGTAATTGGTGTTCATCTTAATGAATACACACTGAAGTAAAATGCATCTCCCCGTTGTTCGTAGTAAATCGAACTAAATGTTAACTAGCTTTATTCTACAATTCCTATATAACTAATATTCAGCTATAGATGTTCCTTTACTGTCCCGTGACTCTGCATATATCTTTATATTTATATTTGTGTCTTCCTAACCTACACTGATCAGAAGTAGTGCTCCAGTACAATGACGCTTTCTATTCTTTTTCCATCCATTTAAAAGATGTTACAACTTGCTGACTATGTTTCGCTCTTCATGTTTCTGCATCAGGGCCGCAACGGCCGTCACGAGCGGATCGACTTCCTAACCAGCAAAGAGAAGACGTCATCAAAGCGGAAGATTGGCGCCGTGATTGGGGTTCTCGTGGCGTTTCTCATCCTTGCAGCCGTTGCAGCGTTCCTCATTTGGCTGTTTGTCTGTGAGTAGAGCTGAAAGCTTTCCTCTACAATATGACACAGCGTAGAGAAGCCTGCTATTTAGATGTTTTGGATAAATTAAAGTCGAAGAACATCAGGAGATGCTGGACATTCTCCGGACATTTCTGTACATAAATTAGGCTTCCTCTTGACAGAATTAAATGAAAAATTGTGTGTATTTACATTCCCGACGTCAGTAACTGCCAAGGCAGGCAGAATGTCAGAAACTGTAAAGTGGATCATTTCCACTTGTCGTTGAGGCACAACTCTTTGATAGAAGAGTGTAAGAGTGGCTTGTTTGGACTTTGTAATTTCCCATTAGTGTTAGCCTATTTGACAGCTCTGACTTTCTCCTTTTTAATAATGCAAAGGAGAAAAATGTCACAGAGTCCATGGAACAGCTTCCTTGTCATTTACACATGCGTCTGATAAAAAGGCCTCTGAAGTCTTGATAAACAGCCTCTTGATTCAACTGGCTGTTTTAATTGCTCTGAGAGCCTAACTGTCTTCTCGGGAAGAGATCACACTGTACAACTTTTTAAAATAGTGCTTCAAGGCCTGTTCAAAACCCTGAGTCTCCTCTTTCATCAAAGGCAGCCATCTTATATCATTGTGTTGATCAAACACTAAACTCTCATCTGCCTCTCTCCTCCTAGTTAAAGATGCTGATTCAAAAAGCACCCTCAGTAAGCAGGAAAGGCCGTCAACACTCGTCTTCAGTGGGCATATGAAGTTGGTTGGCAAGCAGTACGACGAGAAGCTGGAGAACACGGAGAGCCCTCAATTCAAGGATCTGGCAACCAAACTGGAGGCAACTGTGAGTTTGACACCCAAAGAAGGTGGTTTTCCCCCTTTTTTTTTTTTGTTGCTCCTTTTCTATCGTCTACATTGTGAAGTGTGAGAGTATTACACTCGAGTTCCTTCTTTCACATAGGATTAGTTATGGATGTTGTTTGGCATCGTTGAAATGCCTCTTTTTATATAAAAAAAAAAGAAAAAAGCCCCTCCCAATGAACAGAAACTGCTGAAGGCACATTAGCGTGGGCGGAATAAAACGCTGTACAATTCCCTTAGTAATTCCCTCAACAGCACATCTCCTATGATTGGATACAGTGGAGATATGTTTGTAGCACCACTTAACAGCACGTTGATGGCACAAAAAAGCCCCGCTCAAACCCCATCAAACGCACACTTTCTCAGTGAAAAGCTACAGGAGTGAGGACGTTGGGTGGGGGACGAGGGTGGAAGTGGTCGACTGAAATATTAGACGACTGGATGATTTGGTGGGGTGAGATTCACGATGCACTCTGTCTGCACTTACTACAAAGTCTGCATACGACAAAAAGGACCACTTTTGTGGCGTAGTGTCTGATCTAGGTTAGTATTTACATGGCGGGTGGAGTGTAGTCAACGGGGCTGGAGATGGAGGCATCTTAGCTAAGCGGTTGCCACTCTAGCACCACCTCTCTGTGGAGTCTAGTCGTTTTTTTACAGTCCTCCATGCCTGGTAGGTGGGTTAAGTAAAATGCCAATGTGCCGACTCAGCCATTTGCAAACCACACTTTATGTTTTATTTTAGGATAACCGACCACTTTCTCCTGTGAACAGTAATTTTCTGCTATATACATCCTCTGCAGCTCCTTCTTTTTCCATTCTTGGTGTTAACCTTTGCACAACAACTGTCGCTCTCAAGTTAGGTAACACTGTACATGCATAAAATATGGGCGGTGACCTGCACATATGACGTCAAGCGCGACAGCAACCTTGTCTGATGTAATTCGCAGCCCCCTGCAGCTGAAGGCAAGACGGTTAATTGAGAATCCCGTTGTAGTGTGCATTTCATGGAAGACCGTTCTTGTGTTAACATGTTAATTTGCACTATGTCTCTAGGCAGATGAGCAGAAATCTTGTTCCTGTTCTTTTCGCTTAAAAAATAAATGTTCTCTTCACAGCTGGGGGAAAACCTAAAGAGAGATCCCTTCCTGGCAAAGTACTACACTAAGTCAGTGGTCACGGCATTCAGGTACCGTCAAGAGCTCCTCTAATTTTTTTATGCTGCTGAACAGACTGTGAAAACTAAATGTTGCATGAGGGAAGTTTTGTTGCACTGACCTCTGTGGATTCAGAGTTTCAACTGTGTTGCATTTCTCAGAACGAGCAGAATCAAAGTTAGATGTGATCTGTTGACTTCTGACCGCTCTGAGTCATGCGTGTGAAGTTCTGTGCTAACAGCAGCAGAAAAACACAACAGTTCACTGCCTGTGTGGAGGCGAGCTCGGACAGAACATGGAGCTACTGTTAGATTTAGCTTTTGTAACTTACAGTGGTGGGATGTTATGATTACTCAAGGACTGTACCTAAATACAAATTTGTGTTGTATCGACATTTTCTTGTACTTTATACTTCTGCTCCACTACATCTCTGAGCCAAATGTTGTACTTATTTACTCCTCTACATTTGTTAGAAAGCTTTAGTTACTAGCTACCTTTCAGATACTGTCCAGTGAAAACTGTATGACTCTAAATCTAGTGATTTTAAATTTGAATTTTACTGATGAACTAAGGGACGAAATGCTCCTTTTTATGAGAATTCTCCAACTTCTTAAGCTAAAGAAACTTTTTAAAAACATGCTTGGCTTATCTAGAAAATGAATTATCACAAAGCTGAATAGAGTTTAGAGAGACATAGTCCTCTTGATGATCCATTAGAGTGCGATGCATTGCTGTAGAACAAACCATTCAACAGCATGCGAGGTAATTAAATGAGCTCAACCTTAAACATCTACAGCCGTAAAAATCAAACATACTCATTAGTGCAACTGTGATATTAATCCAAAAACACAACAGTAAAAGACTGATGGGGAACATTAACTTCAAGTTTGTGTTTCATACGTTAAAGGGGCTCTGTGGAACTTTGTGGGTTGTGCTAGAAGCTGGTCGTTAGTTTATGTTAGCGTTAGTGGACTCAATTTCCTATGCAGCTTCCTCTAGAATCTAGAGGAAGCTGCATGTAATCTGATAAAATGCCTCCAATGATGTCACTCAGTGGCGAGGGTGGCATTGTGGGTATGTGCTAAGCTTCGAAAAGTCCAACAGTGTCGCAACCTAGTGCCTAAATTCCCACTACTCCCACAGACCTGTAAACACACTTTAATATGTAGAAATGGAGAAGTCACCCTTTAAGTAAGGTTTATGATACACATTTTAAATGTTGCTTGAATATTGAAGCTTGCCAAAGAATGGTGTCTTCATCTTCCCCTTCTCATTTGTTACTCTCTCGTTTCTGCATGCACCAGTGAGGGCGTGATAGCCTACTACTGGTCCCAGTTTGACGTCCCAGTGGAAGACCTAGAGATCGTGCCGGAGTTCTCAGAAGAGCGGGTGCTGGAGACGCTAGAGAATGGCATCAGGGCGATGCGTAGTACCGCGAGCCGCGCGGATGTCCAAATCAGTGAAATCACTGCCGCGGGTAGGTACCTCCAGGGTCAGGTTGGGCGTCACACCAAGAGGCAGAGAGATAAGGACAAATAGGGGTTTGCTACAGCTGGCTCCAGATTATGACATTTAACAATCAGCAAAGATAAAGCACTATGAATACAGATCTAAAAAAGCTTGTTGTCATCTCCTATCAGCGCCGGCATTTTGTATGTTTTCTATTTGTGTAATAGCAGCTCACTCTGAGTCGTGCTGATAAGATGATAACAGATAAGCCAGACCTCTCTGCTTGTGCTGCATCTGAGATTGCACATTTTATGCTGTTTGGATCCTCTAATGATATTAGCTGGGCCCTGGCCTGGCTTGAGACAGCCATTTTTCTTCCTTCTGTCCTCTCAGCATTCACGTTGCATTTGTCCACATCCTGGCCACCAGCCAAAGCACTGGCCCTGTGACTCAGTGGTTTTTGGTCCACTTTAAAATGATTTCTGTGGGTATGATTTGATGTTGCTGTCCCAGATAGTTAGACAGAGATGTATGGGCTGCTGCTGTAGGGCAAGGTGAGATGGAGCAGAAAGAGCTACACGCCATCACCAGTTCCTCTAACCGCAGGGAAATGGAACAGAAAATGTGCAACCCAAATATTTTAGGCTCATGCATCAAATTCTATCAGGCTCCAAACGTTAGCGGCCCATTCTTACCTTTCCCTGCTGTGTCTCTGCCCCTCTCTCTCTCTCTCTCTCTCTCTCTCTCTCCTGTCTCTCTGTCTCCAGTCACAGATCCTCGCATGGCCAGGAACCCCACAGCCAGTGAGTATAGCGTGTCCCATTTCAATCACTCGCAGTTGTAATTTTCCAGCTGGCTAGATGCTCACCCCTCCTGCCAGTCTGTAACGAATGGCTGGCCCGGCCACTACTGTACATGTGCTGCTCTAGTCAGAGATTGAGAGCCCTGTATCAGGCCGGAGCGAGTCACTCACTGCGCCTGACACTTTCCTTTGACACTCTCTGGTGATTTATAACCTCAGGATGATTAGACTACATTACATGACATTAAATTACCATAGTAGCTGTGCTATCCTTACATTAATTTGTGCTTATACATCTATATCGTAAAGGATGGGGGAAAATACACGTGTCATTGCTTTGCATGATTTAAAAAATGTTTACAAAGACAGATAGAATCATCACTGTCAATATTTTGTTTTTAGAAAACGAGCAGAAGATACAGAACATGATGATGATGATGATCTGATTTTAATTTACAAGCTAAAATACTGTTGTTCAATCCCATGCTCACCCTATGATATAACCAATCTTTCTATTACCAGACGAGTGTTTCTTCCGTCTTGAGGCTGGAGGAACGGCAAAGACATTTTCATCACCAGGTTACCCCAGAGGATACCCTCCCAGGTCTCGGTGTCAGTGGCAAATCCGAGCTGCAGAGAACAATGTTATATCTGTCAAGTTCCTCTTCTTCCACATCGAGGATGACTGCTCAGATGACTTTGTCGCCATCTACGACTCTCTGAGTCCGGATGATTCTCAAGCCATCACAGAGTAAGTCAAAGGGATGTGAATGTCTGGAGGGTTTGGGAAACCTTGTACAAGGTCATATCGGTGCTCTTTTAAATTCAAGTCTTTTTGAATGGATATTATTTACTTTCAGTATTCCCCAAACTAATGCCTCCCCCTAGTGAAATATTTTATTTCAAAGGAAACCTGTAAATTGACTCATTTCTGCTCCTACAGTAGGAATTGTGACACAAATCACATTCTCATTTTGCCTTGAACCTTGGCTCACAGGGTTTGTTTGATAGGGCTCAACCAACATTTGTCTCATTTATTTAACTTTTAGGATCAGAGAGAGGGGAAACACAGCTGTACATGATTCCCAGAGGACAGGCATTAGGAATCACTTTGTATTTGAGTGAAAAGTTGCAGAGGGATTTAGGACTAAAAGCTGTTTTTGATGTGGGTGGAAAACATTTTCCACTCCATTCCTTTCACTGGATTTGTGATTACAACTTTTTCTCTTTTTCTGGCCCTGAAGCCTTTAGCGCTGCATGTCCCATTTTATTGTTAACTTTTGAGACCTCAGTGAGATTGAGTTGGCTCAAAAAGACCTCTCCTTTCAAATCTGTGATGGGTGCCAACCAGAATCCTGCTACACCACTGTGTGTAATTGCACTTTTTCTACGGGGGAGGGCTATGATTCTGATACTACAGGCTCCTGAATGCAACATCAGTTGTAGCTGCAGGCAATTTCAAACTCAGAAACCATTGCCAAACAAATATGCGTTACCAAGTGATGCATAAAATTTTTATAAAGCTATTGAGCGATCAGCTTTATCCAAGGTGACATGGGGTTTATGAGAGCCATAATATAATACTCTATAATGACATTATTCTACTGGAGGTAGATGTATTGCTGCTCTTGCAGCGTCATTCACACCTCCATTGCTCTGCCGCCAGCAGTGCTGAAACTTTTTGCTAATGTACCTAATGTTTGACTTTGAAAGTCCGCCTAGGCAATTTCTATCTAGCGCTGGCACATCTCTCCTTATTTATCTTTTTCTATCTCTCTCTGCTTAACTATTGATTTCTTTTTAAATATTTTTTTTCTTGAAGCATTTTAAACTTGTTTGTTGAATTGATGTTTTAGTGCTTTTGACTAGAAAGAATTACAGCTTTCTACTATCCTATAGAAAAAAGTGAAACTCTATTCAGTTAATCCAGGAGACGTTCATCTCATACTTCATGGCTGCAGAGGCCTTTTTCTTTTTATTCTATGATTTGTACATGATTTGCTGACCATCCCTCTCACAGGAAGTGTGGTCAGAGGCCACCCTCCAACCCTCTGGAGGTGGTGTCATCTGGTAACATCATGCTGCTTAACCTGATTACCGACACTGATGTCCAGAGGCCTGGATTTGAAGCAGAGTATAAGTCTGTCCCCAAGTCTAAAGGTAATGAAGACATTCATGACACACAACATCATCCATTCTGCATTCCGTACTATATCTACAACAGCTTGCATAGATTTGTTTATCTCTGATTGTACTCAAATGATAATGTGTCATGTCCTTTTTCAGTTAACATCTGTGGTGGCGTCCTCTCTGAAAGCAATGGAACCCTCACCTCCCCTCTCCACCCCAGCTTTTATCCTCCTGCCGTCCACTGCAAGTGGACCATCAAGGTTTGCAACACTGCTTCCCCTCACTGCCCCCCCCCTCCTCTACCTGAAACCCCTCTGCACACCACCTCCTCTCCTCCTCCTCCTCCTCCTCCATCCTCAGCCTGCCATGAAAGGAATGCTGAGGCAGCACTATAGAAGCCAAGCTGTTCAGTACCTCTTCTATCTTCATCTGTCAGACTGCTGTTGCTGCCGCAGCTCTAGCTAAGCTGCAGTGTTTTGTGTGTTGGTTTTGTTTGCTTGTGCGTGTGCGTGTGCGTGCGTGTGTGCGTGCGTGCGTGCGTGTATACAGCCTGTTTAGGCGTGTTACAGCTTGTCTGCCTGCATTTACATGGGATACAGATGCATGTCTTTGTGTGTAGGTGGAGGAGTGACATGCATGGTAAACAAGGTTGTTATGAACCAATCACCTCCTCCTCTGTGCTGCAGGTCCCTGCTGGGAAGAAGGTGCGGCTGAAGTTCAACATGTTCCGCATGAAGGAGCCCGGGGTGGACATCCGTGTGTGTCACAAAGACTACGTGGAGGTTATGGGCACCAAGTAAGACTTGAACTTGAATGTAAATGGCACCCTAGACATCCATCGCCAAACATCTGACTTTTATGTTAGACTTTGACCCTTTGTACCTGCAATTTTTACAGTTTTCCTGTGCAATTATATACAATTAAGGTTCTCTCAATTTCAGAACCTTTCAATATTTTTTACCTTTTTAGATGATTTTACCTCACAGTTAACTCATTTAAAGGTCCCGTGCATATTTGAGGTGATTTAGAAGCGTTTAGGGTAGAACTAGAATATAATATTCATAATCATGTTTTCACTAGTGTATAATCACCTGTAACTTTGTGTTTTTGTTTCCTTAAAATGAGCCTTTTTTAGCCCACATGGATCCAACAATTAAAATCTGGGTACAACACTGGGGATAGCGACCTGTTCGTTCATATGAAGGCTGCTCAGTGGTGCACAAAACCGGAAAAGCTCAACTTCCCGTGTATAAAATTATATATATATAATATCCTTCACAACATAAGCTTATGGGAAAAGTATTTTTGGGCCCCAGTGCATAATGTGACAATGTAACTACATGGTTTGGCCACTACAAAAGTTGCCTTCAAAGCCTGGAGCTTTTCCTGGGGGCTTGGTCACCATGTTGGAATGCCATATTTCTACAGTAACCCTTATCGGACGAGGGTCAGATGAAGGGTGTTCAGTTGCTTGCAACCTCATGCAATTTGCCACTAAATCCTTCACACTGGAGCTTTCAGACGCAGCACATTGTCATCATTACCTGCTGAAATAATTCTGAATTTTCCTTGGGTCCCAGATATTGTGGAGAAATGTCCACCTTGGCTCTGACCAGCACCACCAATACCATGGACGTGATCTTCCACTCCGACGAGTCCTACACAGACAAAGGCTTCAGCGCAGAGTACAGCGCCTACGATCCTGCAAACCGTGAGTTTAAAGTCACTCTCGCTACCACATTTGCACAACATTTGGCGAGATGGGTGAAATGTGGCGACGTGACAGTGACACTCATAGCCTGCCATTACAGAGCAAGACACTTGGAGTAACTGCAGTCTGAGAGACTACGAGACGGCAGCTGACTGACGGTCAAATAGAGCTGTTTAGTGATAGAGGCTTAGAAACTATGGCAGTGAAACTCAAGCGCTAGACTAATCACCAGAGAGCTTGTTTATTGGGTCCATTTTATTTGCCACTGTCAGTCAGGAGCACTCTACTTTCAATACTCTCTGCTCTTTATGTTGTCTCCCAGTTTGACCAAAATGGATTTATAATTGCTGTGATCAGCAGGGACAAGCATTGGCAACGTGATGGATGTAGCGAACATACACTGTCACTCCCTCTCGCTCAATTTGTCATCGCCGTCTATGTCTCCTTTTTTTTTTTTTTCCTCTGCTCCCTCCCTCTTTCCTCTGGTTTGTGAGCAGCCTGCCCCAACATGTTTGCCTGTTCCAGTGGCATCTGCATCAACAAAGACCTGAAGTGTGATGGCTGGAACGACTGCGGGGACATGAGCGACGAGGTGAAGTGCCGTAAGTTCCCCCTGGAGCCCAACTACACCGTTTTTTTTTTGTTTTTTTTTATCCCGCCTCCTATATCCTCCACTCTGCTCCTCTAGTTTGACATTTTGGCAAACATTCTTACATGCCTTCTTGCCAAAAGGTGGATGCGAAGATCGATACCACTCTCATAACTGCCCGTTAAATACAAGGCTACAGCCAGAAGCCAGTTAGCTTAGCATTAAGACTGGAAACGGGGGGGTGGCTGGCTATCCTGGCTCGAAGGTAACTATGAAGAGTAAAAAAGAAGAGTTGTGGTTTTTATGGGGGATGATGTACGGGAGTCCTTCTTGGCTGGGAGCAGTCGTTTCCTGGAGTCTTATCTTCATTATAACCACCACCACCACCCCCGTAAAACCACAACTTGACATTTTTACTCTTTCTTGTACGAATTGAGTGAAATGGATATAATGTGTTACTTATTAAGTTCTAGAGTTGTTGGAAGACAGATTTTGTTACCTTCAGATCAGAGCACAAATACTACAATGAAAATAAAGTTTAAACAAAAGTAGAGAGAGCAGAAAGAATAGATTAATAAATTTATTCTATTTAATGAACATTTATTTAAGCCAGAAAGTGAAAAGGTGTAAGCAAACAGTAATGTAAGCGTTAGCTGTTGTCTAATGTTAGCTAGCGGGTTATCAAATTTGTTGTTTTACTTTGAAATCCAGAACTTCACTATCCATCATCATTTCAGGTGAAATCATAATGATTTGTCAGATTTTCTACATTTATACAACTCGCAATGAAGTATAACCATAGTATAATCCCAGCAATCGAGCTACCCACCCTGAGCATGATGTCGAAGGAAAATGACTGCCGTGGTAATATGATCTATTCTCTCGGGCATAAAGGGTAATCCAGTAGCGGCCCAATCAGAACAAGGCTTTGGACCGAAATATGACCAAATATACTTATCAAACAGAGGCAATTAGAATAGCACAGCTAGCTATTTTGCCAGCATCGGAAATCAAAGGGCTTGCTATCAGCAAGGAAAACGTTCTTTTATAGTCACTAAACAGGATCTAATTCAGTGTATTAAGCTAGTTGAACAGACTTTTGGCCAATGTCAAGACATCCTACTTCTCCTTTTAGCAAATGTCAAGGTTAAGAAATTGTGTGGTTCAGTCTATAGTGGTCTGAGACACCTCGATCATAAGCGTTAATATGGAAAATACAGATTGTAATAGTTAAGATAACAGATAAGAAGGATATAAAAATGTGTCAACCTCTCAAATCCCCCTTCTAATTCAAAACATGAGTGTGGCATCAATCTTCTCATTTAACCCTTTGGCAAAAAAGCAAATAAGCAAATTTACTTCTTCTTTAAGGCTGCAACTTCTTTCCAAATCACTGAACATCATTTGAACACCTTCCTCTGTTGCATTGTGTAATACATGCCATTTGTGTCACCCCAGAGTGTGAGAAGGAACAGTTTGCATGCGGGAATGGTTTGTGCAAGCCGAGACTCTGGGTGTGCGATCGCGTCAATGACTGTGGAGATGGGAGCGACGAAAAAACGTGCAGTAAGTTTTCCCATCTTATAAAGCACTCTTCAGGGGACACAAACCCCATCTAATGCTATGCTAATTGTGCTAACATTAAAGACACATCACTGCTAATGCTCCGGTCACCGACTGCTTGGCTGTGCGCAGCCATCATTTCATCGGTAATGGAGTTTGTTTGAAGCTTAGCCCAATTTGCTCAGCAGACACTTAATCATGTGTAATACACGCAAGAAAAATGGAGACGGATGCTAATGTCCACTGTTGCTGCATCGCTAATGTCCCTCTGAAACTTTTCCTGTCATCTCCTTATCCAAGTTTTCATCATTACTTTGTTATAATTTCCCCATCATCGGCATGTTTCATCGCCTCCAGGTTGTGATGAGAATGAGTGGCGCTGCGGTGACGGTGCTTGTTTGCCTCAGGATGTTGTGTGTGACACGAAGAAGGACTGCGAAGATGGAAGCGACGAGGCCTCTTGTAAAACCTGTAAGTGGCAGCACTTTATTCTCTTCCCAGCCAGACACGCATTTAAAAAAAAAATTAAAAATAAATAAACCTCACCAGAGTGATTTAGAAGCATGTTACACAAACCATTAAGCAATTAGGCTTCATCTACAGCTGAGGAGCGTTTTAGGGTTTTACATTAGACACTGCGTTCTTAGGTATTTTTCACTGTCCACATTATTTTAGCTCTTTCTCTCATTTCCCCTCTCTACTTCAGTCTTTATCAGTTTCCCTTTCACTCAGTCACTTGGTCACACACGCACACGCACACACACACGCACACACACACACACAGAGGGCGCTCTTGCATTTCCTTTTGATTTTCACTTGTGTGGTTAAAGAGCGATATTAGACCTCAACCCCAATCAATACCCCCAATCAATGCAATCTGCTCCTCAATCACTACGTATTGTGCATTCAAGTCTCACTTTGAAGCCTCGCTGATTGCACAGTATTTTACTGGTTAAACTTAGAAACTGCTGTGATTGAAATGCGCTATGTGTTTTGATTTTGGGACCCGTCTCCACCCCCACCGTAGCTCCGGGTATCTGCTCCGACTACAGCTTCAAGTGCAAGAACGGCAACTGCGTCAACAAGGTGAACGCCGAATGCGACCGCGTCAACGACTGCTCCGATCACTCGGACGAGGCCGGCTGTGGTGAGAAATGTTTTCCTTCCCCCCTTACAAGACTCGGCTTTTCAAATGTTTTGAAACAGCTGAAAGTGGATCTAATCTCTTCAGTGTCATTCAAATAGATTATAGAAGAGCTGGTTGAGCCGCGAGCTGGGCTGTCTGTTAGAAAAGCGCCTCAGGCCTTGACTGCTTTATTTATTTCATTCTTCTTTGAAAGCATCTCTTGTCATCTCTGAAGTTTTATTTTTTTCCTCCATTTAAGCCTCGGGGTGTGTCTGTGTTTTTGTCTTTCTTTCTCTTTTTTTGATCAGCTAATATGCCACTGTGCCTTATTAGGATTCCAAAGACTCGCAGCCAAGGCCGGTGTCATGATGGCTTCAAGTCAACTTAATCTACTTTTCTGATTCAGTCTCACTTCATATTTTTGCATTCAACCATCTGACGCCGCTCCCTTTACATTATACTCTCTGTAAAATGCCAGATTGTGGGACCAGGCCCTATAAGCTGAACCGCATCGTGGGAGGACAGAACGCTGAGCTGGGGGAGTGGCCCTGGCAGGTCAGCCTTCACTTCCTGACCTATGGGCACGTTTGTGGTGCCTCAATCATATCTAACAAGTGGCTCCTTTCAGCTTCCCACTGCTTCAAAACGAGCAACCCAGCGTGAGTCACAGCTCAAACATCCATAGCACTCACAGACGTGTACAGGGCAGGACATGAAACACCCGCTCTCATATATTTTAGTGTTATTGTGTCCCTTAATTTTTTATTATTCCACACATTATTTAACATTTTACTGGATCTCATTATGCAATATTCATAATACACATTCTGCTGGAAAAGAATTAGAACTGTGCACAACAGAGGGCCATTTATGTACAAATTGCAAAAGTCTGAAAATTAGCCCCTGATGATGCAGTTAATTCAGAAAAACCTTGGGGGGGCTAAAAAATTTACATGTCATCCATGACAGAATGGAGCTGTAGTCATTGGAGTGCCCTGTAGGTGGAGCACTAACCATGCTGTTAGACCCGAGCCACCCTCTATTGTTATTGAGCGGGGAATGTGTTCATTCTCACAGACTCACAGTTGATGTTGATGTTTGCTGTACACAGCAGCGCCTTTATTTAATTTGTAAGCGCTCTCCAGAATACTTAAAAAAGCCACTACAAATGTTTTCTTTACAGTCATACACAATCATGACTGGTATGATGATGATGGTATGTCATTTTGCGTGTTTTTGTAGAGGGGTGGCAACCATATCATGAGAATTGAAAGCAGTCCAATACTGTCATGTTGTGGCAAATACAACCTCTGTAGCTTACAGCAGTCTGTTTGTGTCAAGAAGGTCGGAGAGGTGCTCTGACTAGATGTAGTAACCCTATATATAGTATATGTTGCGGGGCTTTAGTGTTGGTTATATTAGCTTGTCTCCTGATCTGTTCTTGCGTGTACAGAAACATAACCTTTGCTCGGTCATGCTATACATGCTACCACAGGAATCACGTTGCATCCAACTGGCAGACCTACAGTGGCATGCAGGACCAGTACAAGCAGGATGGCGTACAGCGGCGCCCATTGAAGAGGATCATCTCCCACCCAGATTACAATCAGATGACCTTTGACTATGACATTGCACTGCTGGAGCTCAGCGAGCCGCTGCAGTTCGCCAACACCATCCAACCCATCTGCCTACCCTCTCACTCCCACATCTTCCCTGCGGGCATGTCCTGCTGGGTCACAGGCTGGGGCGCTCTCCGAGAAGGAGGTATTATGCAGGAATTGGTGATTTTGTGTAGAGCTGTGGTCTTTTTTTTTATAATTTTTTTTATCTGTTGTTGTTTCTCACTCTAGCTGATTATTATACTCGCTTTGAATAATTTTGCCGTTATTCCTCAATTAACGATGACCCACTCTCCGATTGTGTTGTTCCTTTTTGCATATCCAGCTCACATCAAAATTAAGACATCCCACTCCTCCCCCATCCTTCTCACAATTAGCTATTCATATCTGTCCTTCATCTTCTTTTCCCTGCCTGCTTCCTTCTTCTCCCCTTCATCTCTCTCATTCCATCCTTTCCTTTAATGTCCCACCCATTTCTTTATCTCTCCCATCATGACATACTTCTCTTCCGCTCAACCCTCCCTCCCTTTTCTCTCATCTTTTTCTAATCTGCTCTATTCCATTAAGCCTTCTTCCATATCCATATATCAAGGCAGACGTTGGCTCTCCTGGGAAGCCTCTTAAACCTTCATTAGCTAACACTAATCCAGCCCATTAACACCTTTGATGTTAGTGACGAACACAGGGGTCACGTGACGGAGCGCTGACCCCTTTGTCATGCTCCTGCAGGTCAGAAGGCGCAGGTGCTGCAAAAGGCATCGGTGAAAATCATCAACGACACGGTGTGCAACGTGGTGACGGAGGGCCAAGTCACCTCCAGGATGCTCTGCAGTGGATTCCTGGCCGGAGGAGTTGACGCCTGCCAGGTGAGACCGCGCAACATGTTCTTGAGCCGTGTCTCTCACATCTGAGCCCGATCTAATAACCTTTCTCCCCTCACCGTCCTCGCCAGGGAGACTCCGGAGGTCCCCTGGTGTGTTTCGAGGAGAGTGGGAAGTGGTTCCAGGCCGGCGTCGTGAGCTGGGGTGAGGGCTGTGCTCGTCGGAACAAGCCCGGTGTCTACACCAGGGTCACCAAGCTGAGGGAGTGGATCAGGAAGGAGACCGGGGTTTGATGACGCTGTGAGGAACGGGGAGGGATGAAGACTTGGGAACAACGTCAACGTGCCAAAAATAATGGAGACGGAACATTTGAGTCCGACTGGGGACAAGTCTCTCAAAGATTTAGTTATCTAGCAGCAGATTGAGGAGACCGCTGCATGGACCTGGCTACTGACTTATAGCACTTTATTTGGTTACCTGCCCCCCCACCCTTTGCCACTCCACACACACACACACACACACACACACACACACACACACACACACACACACACACACACACACACACACACACACACACACACACACACACACACACACACCT
>OMLP01011337.1:0-12141 GCA_900302685.1 Spondyliosoma cantharus | reverse complement strand
CATTGTTTGAGTCACAGCCACCTGCCTGCAGATTTACACCAGCAGATCACAGACAATAACAGTAAAGACAGAAGTGCACTGGTTTATGACTTCAGCACTTTCAGTTTGAAGTCTTCCAGCACCAGTGAGTTTAAATTATGGTGGGAGACGTCCTTGGGATGTGAACATCTCATTTCACCAGGCTGTGCGCAACCACACACACACACACACACACACACACACACACACACACACACACCAAGGCATATTTTGAATACTTTTTAAGGTGTAAATCAGCTCAGTGTGTTGCCCCCATCAATGATACCATGTTTCCCTTGGGTACGCAAAATGAAATATGCGTATTCTGTGATTAGTGCATATTACTGGGGATTGTTTTCCCAACATTTTACAGTTTTACAAGTGTGTTTTCCATATACAATTGAAAAGTAGATGTGTTTTTAAGTCTAAATAAGTGAGATGCCTTCATCCTCTTGGGCTGCAGTGAATGTTGCACTTTGCCAGCAGGCTCATGCTTAGGTTTTATTAACATAACACTATTTTTAGTACATTTGCTACAAAACACTCATAGATTACTGCTGACCAGCTTCCAAAGCATAGCAAAAGGTTCTTAAATTGATTAAAGGATTTTATCTACCTATCTGCCAGGCAGCCATTAGTCTCACTTCTTATCAGTTGAGTGTAAACATCAACTTGCAGAGATGATCTGCATTACCATGTGAGGATAACACAAGTTTAGAAGACCAGAAACAAAAGAAAGAGAGGGAAAAGACCGCTCATATCTATGCAGGGGCATTTTCATATCCCACTAAAATGAATGAAAAGCAGAAGCTGCCTGGAAGGTAGAAAATGAATTAGTCAGTCTCTAAAAGCCCACGGTTTGCTTTGGAAAATGGCCAGCAGTAATGTTAAGTATACCAGATTTGTAGTCGGTGGGCTGAAACGAGCAAAAAAAAGAAAAAAGAACCACCATCATGATCCCTGAGGAATGTTGATGTGAGACTGGAGTGGTGCTCAAGTTGTTTTAAGTTGATGTTGATCTGAACGGGGCTCCTAGATCAGTATTTCTCTTACATATTTACAGATGCTTATTGGTCTGGCCTGCTCTGTGGATGATTTGCCAAAGTGTGAAATTCGTAGCAGAGGATGAGGATTATTTCCAGCTGGCTTTTGCACGGGTTTCGAAGTAAAGCTCAGGGTGTTTGTGGTCCTCAGTCACACTCACCTGAGAGCCAAAGTAAGCCAATGTTTTTTGTTTTTTTTTTCACAAGTTTCCAGAGCAACGCGATGAGTTCTGATCCGCATAAGAGTTTCCTCTCTTTGGTTACGACCACATCTAAAATTCGACTGGATGGTTTCTTTAACTCCATTTTCCCTTTTTCTTTCCCTCTTGACTTATCCTTGAGATACTGTATCCTGGATAAGGGAGCCAAAGATTTGCTTAAGTATTATTTATTGAAGGGGAAAAAATTTAAGAAGAAAACTTTGAGGATGTGCTCAGCTGACCTGTGGTTATTAATGTCTTCGAGGTGAAATAACTATGCAAGTGGAGGCCACAACTTTTAAATGGTAGATATCTTCGTGAGCAGTGTACACTAACCTCACAACCTTTCTCTGTGTGTGTTTGTATGTGTTTTTATACGAGTCGTGACAATAAACATCTGATTCCTCAGTACCTTATTGCGTCACCTGCGTTATTCGCCTTTGATGAGGTGTCGTTTTGTGTTATGTCATGTGCAATAACTGCATGTCTTGTGAGACCTTGTCCCTTCTCACAGTAGAATAGTAATGAGCATGTATTCTCCTCCCCGTCGTGAGCAGCATGCCTACCTGGGGAACAGAGGTGACAAGACAAACTCATTTTGTCAAATAATACCTACCTTTGTCACAGCTCTATCCTATTACCCTACGAGATGGGCATGTCGACTTCGGAAGCTGGATACACGTACAGTGGGGGTTCTACCATCTCATCTGTCTTCATTAAAAGCAGTGCACCACTGAGGGAATAGGAAAATCAACATAGACAGCGCTGCTAATTTATGTATTCATCATTGTTGGTACATGGAACGCTTTGTTTGTCGCCATTCCCCCCTCGCCAGGCTGAGAACTCAAGATTCACACCAGCCAGTTGTTTATCGGAAATGGTTTTATTTAAATATAAATATGTGTACAAAGGTACAAGCAACGGTAGCTCATTTTTAGCAAATAAAATTCTTAATACATTATTAGAAGAATCAACAAACAAATGGCAATTAGTCGTGTTCCGAAAAAAAAAAAAATAGCATAGTAACTGCATTCAATGATTGATGAACAAACTTATAGACGAGAAAAATCTGTGGACCCAAATAAATCAACCAAGATAGATACATATGTATATAAAGATACTTTACAATAGAGCAGCTTACACGCTGTACATTAAGGCTTATATAAAATATAAAAATAAAGACAAGCGATGATGTTTGCCTCCTCACTTTGAGTGACTTTTGTTCTCTTGTCAGGCTGCCTGGTAACAGCTTCATAGACAAATGGCAGTACAGGCGTCCATACTGAAACATCCAGGAGTTGGAATGCGACCGGGGCTAAGTGAAGAAACCAATGTCTCAAACATGAAATGGACATGAAGATAAACGCTGAAGATTTCACTAGACACATCATTTGCATGCAACAGAGAGAAAGTATGGGCTGAGCCATTTGTACAGATACTTAGTGTTTCAGGGTAGTACTGTTTTTTGTAAACATATTGAGACAATTTGATTGAGTTGTAAAACTTGAGTGTGTGGTCCGCGTTAGGACTTTCTTTCCCCCACCTGAGCCTGCCGAAAAATTGACGCTGCATTCAAGTTTATTTTTAAGTTCTAGATTGCCACCGTTCCAAATCACCGCTTTTGATTGTTCTGGTAATAGCCTATTCTTGATTTTACAATCAGAAAACAGTACCAGGGGTAGGACAGAAGTATTCATCCTCAGCCCACGTTTCCCCCCCTCATAAAATTATCACCATCTTTGGGTTTTCATGGCCTTTACCTTGTCCATCTTGGTACAACACACAGTTAACATACAGTCCCCCATTACCATGAAGGCTAAAATACACATTCTCATCGTATCTCCTTCTTTTTTATCCACCAGTAAGTCCAACATGTTAGGGTTATTATCAGAAGTAGCTCCAGGAATACAGCTCAGGCCAGAAGTATTCCACCGCTGATTAGACTCTTCTTACAGTACAGTGCCTGGAGCACTTGTTGGTCAGTAGAGCTAGCCTGTTGTGCAGAATAGTTTGTCTGTCTCTGTGGATAGCTCAGTCGTTTGTTGATGATAGAGACACAAATGTGCTTAGAATTCCTTTCGCATGCCAACAAAACACCAAATGACAGACAAAGATTGTTGTTGGTTGTTCATATCTGTTTTTTTTCCTCAAATATGTCTTAGCTTGTCTTTCGAAGTATTTTAGAGGCTGTGTTTGACATTTAGCATTGACACAAAGTAAACTCTGGAAGGCAGGTAAACAGCTACCCCAGTCATTTTGGCCACCCAAATTCAGGAGATGTGTTTGATTTGTTTTCTAGTTGGCTCTTGCACCGACAGAATATCTCCACAGGTTTGGGTGGTCATCATGTAGAGATAACCTGGTGAGGTATCGCACTGTAATCAGAAGTCTGACTTGAACATCACAATCTGCTGAATTCTCCAGCTCGGGAGCTCCACAGTTCGCATCGTTGCAGATCCCTCAAACCATCACAACAAATAAAGGTTGGTTATCCCATAACCTAAATCACACGACTCCCTCCGAACACTGTCCAGACACATCCTTGGAGGACCGTCCGAGTAAAGAAAGTCTCTGTTCATGTTAGTCCAGCCACATATGTGGAGCTGACAATGGTTATCTACTCACTGCTCCTATACTCTTCTTTTCCCCAACGTGTTTGTCCAATCAAACATGCGTCTGCATACGTTGTGAGGGCCGGCCGTAGTCAGACTGCTGGGAGGACACTTGTGAGGAGGCATAAGAGAAACGAGACGAGCTCGACACCTTGCTGGCCTGATCTGATTGGTCATACGCGTCCACCTTCTCGTAGGAAGCGGGCTTGACGTAGCTGGTGAAGGCGCGACCGTAGGTAGCAGGTAGGTAAGCAGAGCCACTGTAGATGGGATCAGTGGGATAAATGCTGGCCGACTGGGCGGGCTGCTGCTGGGCAGCTTGCTGCTGTTCGTACGCGGTTCTGCCCGCTGTGGTGGTTGCGTATCGGTGGGAGAAGTCATAGACACGAGGCTGGGTGCCGTGCTGACCGTACATGGGGCTGGGGGAGGGCAGCTGTGATGGAGTGTAGACTGGCCGACTGTTGGGGACGTATTCAGAGAATCCACTGCTGCGGATGTGGCGGTCCTCGTGGCCACGGACGTTGTAGTATCCATTGGTGGGATCCTTTGAGCGGGAGAGAAAGAATTACATCGTGAGCTTTTCAAAGTTCAGAATAATAGACTTAATACACTTTTGCTATTTTGAGCGTGTTTCTGCAAGTATTTTCAGTTTTACCTTGATGTCCGATCTCTCATCCTCCTCCTCTTCCAGGAGGTCGCTATGTTCTGTGCGCGATGTCCCTGGAGACTCGCTGCTGTTCGGAGCCTGAGGGAAGACCAAGCATTTTTGAAGAATTACTAGGATGAACACGACCTCACTTGAATGAGAATAAAACAAAAATTGGAATATCACATTACAGCGTTGATGTGAATACTCCATAACCATCAATAGAGATATCTGGCACACAGAGGCGGTGAACAAAGAAATGTACCATGGGCTCTTTGACATCCTCCTCATCATCGTTGCCACGTGTAGCGTTGTGATCGCTGTGAACGATCTGAACTCTGATGTCGCTCTTGGAAAGACGAGTGCACCTTTTGCCTGAGGGAATTGAGAATAAGAGGAGCTTTACTTGACATTTACCAGACGTAACATTTACATCAAAAGTTCTATTTAAACACAAAACTCGAACAGAAACTGCTCAATTTTCTGCTCGCACATGAAAAAAGACTTGAATCTGTTTGATGTGGAGAATTGGCTGTTGACCCTCTCGCCCATACTGACCGTTGAGCTCACCTTTGCCTGTGTGCCTGCAGCACAGGGAGACCAGGGTGATGACACAGATGAGCAGGACACAGCCTCCACCTACTGCTCCGCCGACAATTATCAACATAGGCAGGGCTTCTGGAACAAGAAGAGTAATGGAAGAGAAGCGTGGCACAGGGTGTGGGGGGAGAAGGTTGTCAAGGGAAGGAGAGGGATGAAATGAGAGATGGAAGAGCAAAAGTGTCAGTGTCGAGGATATTCAGATCAGAGCCAAAGAAAAAAGAGATCCATTCGTTTGTCTTGCTAATCCCACAAACGTCAGTGTCTGTATAAATTCATCTGCAGTAAGCCCTGGCCTGCTCACAGCCAGCGTATGCTCGTGTGGGCAATCCGGCAATACCACAGCCTGGCTATTGTCTCTAATCTCTCTGAAAGAAGGGTAACAAGGCCTGACATGCAATGAAGCAACAGACAGTAATCTAATTAGAGATTCCAGGAGATACCGCTGCCCATTTCTCTGGAGACCCCACTCTGCTACGTTGATGTAAATTACTGGAGAGGACCTTATTTTTGGTGTCTGCTGCAACAAAAGCTTTCACTGGCATCAGCACGGTAGTACTACTGCCTAATTCTAAGATCACTTAAAGGGGCTCCAGGCTGGACTTGGCTCAAAGACAGTGATGAAGAATACGAGTCCAACCGCAAACACATGTGACTTCCTCTAATTGACTTTTGTCCCCCAATCAATATCTATGTTATGGGGCAAACATATTCATTAAAGGAACCATCTGCTGATTAAATCATATCGATTAGGGGAGTATAATTAAGATAAGCACAAGACAGGACCAGTGCTTTCACCTTATCTGGCCCCCTTTCACAGCTAGGATTGAGAGTATCACAGTGTAACATCTGCAGAGGGGTCTGGTGGGGGATTATCACTCCTGTCAGCGTGTGCTAGGGATCGTACGAATGGCTAATTTTCTTGAAGTTTAGACTAAAGTTTAATATTAGAGTAGTCCACGAGTCTAAAAGTAAGAAAAAACATCCCTAAACTGAGCACAATTTGATCTAAAATTCCTAGATGCAACAGTTAACCAGTGTTGTTAAAGGTGAAATATGTAATAATTGGCCACATGTTGAAGTTATACTTCAGACAAACAGGGGGCAGCTATCAGCAGAAGGTTTGGCATCGCTCAGTGGTCATCATCAGAAAAACCACCCCGATGTTGTTGAAATTTGGGGACGCTACGGTGACTCACTATTGCCCTCTGAGGTACAAAGTGGTATTACAAGATAATGCAAGTCGGGGCTAGTTAGTTAGCATGCTATCTCTGCAACACACGACATAGATTGTCAAAACTGTTTTTTTTTCAACCAATTTGTTGGTTGGTTGGTTTGTCAGCAGGATTACAAAACAACTCAACTTCCACAACACTAAAATGGAGATGGACTACAATTTTATGCAGGTCCAAATACAAATCTGGACAAGACTAGAATATGTTTAATTGATATTGGATTGATATGTTTTAGTTTTTGAATGTTTTAAATTCTTACATATTGCTCTTTTAACATCAAGGTTTCTATTTTTTTTATACAGCAACTGTTTGACTGGGTTTATGGTAGATGTAATTTTAAAGTATACACTCATTAAGTTTTACTTCCGGTTCCAACTAGTTAAGGTAGCAACATTTAGTCACTAATCAACTAATGGTTAACATCCTTAGTGTGTACCTTGCTCCTTCAGTGTGACCAGGGCTGTGCCTGTGCCGAAGCGGTTCCAGGCAGTGCAGTTGTAGCGCAGCTGGAAATCCTGTGCCAGAGTCTCGGACAGCACCAGAGAAGAAAGGACCCCGTGGTCACTGGTTACTGTCTGCACAGAGTAACGACCAGATGTACCGGAGGACAGGCTCATGTCTCCAAAGGTCCACACCTGCGGAGAGGAGCAAGAGAATAGACAACAGGGAGTAAGTCGCTTTTCTATGAAGAATTCCTCACCGGTGAACATAGCAGGGGCCTATGCAGCTGTTTATCCTTAGATCCCTGCTTGCCGCTGACTGAACACCAGTTTCTCTCTCTGTTCTGCTTTCTCTCCACCGACCTCTGAGGTGCTCCATGGCTGACATAGCGCACAGGCTCATGTTTAAGCTGCCTCCCACGTCTGCCCTGCAGGTGAAGCCTAAGGAGGGTTAGGTAGCTGCACTATGAAATAAGGCTCATCTCTGCTGTCTGTAGCACAGGGCCAGCAGGGCACCTGTCTCTCACTCCTCCTCACACCCTAATTATCCTCTCTCAGCCCAGCGTACCTTCGGCAGTTCAACAGGGTCAGCCGAGTGATGCCTCTTGGGCCGCTAATTGAATGCGGTTTGGCTGAAACCTGCAGGAAGCCGGTCTCCCACAGCTCCCCACAACTCCGCTTTCCCTCCAGTCAACGTCTGTGCAATTAGAGTTGTGAATATGTGCATGTGTGTGTGCGGGTGCATGTTTGTTAGAGCGGGAGGTGGAGATGTGCGGGTGCAAAGGTGTGAAGGTGAGGTCAGGGATAAAACTACGCTGAGTGATCCATCTCATGTGGGTGTGGCTATAGGAGGAACACAGAGTATGGAAGCTCTCAAACATAAGTGAATGACACACAGCACAAATGAGAGGCTCACTTACAATCTTATCAGGCGGGGGGCTGCTTCCCACCCGGCACTCCAGCTTGCCCTTGGAGTGCTTGACAGCATGCTGCGTGGCATCCACTGTGATGATAGGAGGGCCTGGTGTGAAGAAGAAAGGAGGACGGAGAGAGCAGAGTGGATAATGGAAAAAAAAGAAGGATAGTTTGAGATACTGACCAGTAACAAAGAATCAGATGTAAATGTGTATGCTATTCATTCAACAGATCACTGCAAACATAACAAGCAACCCTGTATAGAGAGAAGAAGTCCCTCCCCTTCAGGTTTTATGGTCATAAATGGCAAGAGACTCATGCAAACCTTTCTCCAGCGCTAACACAGCACTGTGGAGATACGTTGGTCTGCCTACGCAAGGCTACGTTCTGTGTGAAACCACTCAGTGAACTACATCTGTCTTCTCGTGCAATAAACATGACCAACACCGACACGACCAACACCTTAGCAAAGGGTTAGGGTTATGTCAAATTTGGCCATGTTGACAACTGCAGGGATGCAAAAGTGGAGTTCTGGAAGCTATCTTGCATGCAGCGCTGGCTCTACAAGGTTTCAGTCATGGGTTTTCGTAAGAGTTAAACAAGTTGACGTCACTTTCGCAACCAGAGCTGTCTACAGGTTGGGGGACACCAGGTCAGTTGGGCCACAAGGCCCCTCTAACCCCAAAGATAACATGCTTCGCAGATTATCTTGTCCTGGGCAGAAGCAAAACTATCAGCGGCCATGTACGCTGTTGGGTATTTCTAATTACGTATTTTCACAGTCCTATACTTGACAAATGTCACATGTATAATTCAGGGCACAGTAAAAATGCTATAAAAAATAACTGTCTCCTGCCATTAACTACTGTACATATTTTTTCTGAAATAAGGTCTCATGGTGGATCATCAGAAGAGGAAAGACTTCCCCAATCTATATCTATACTCTGGAAGAAAACAAAAAAACACCCACCATTTATAGTGAGAGTGACATCTCGTTCTGCGACTCCAATCCGGGGCACGATGGCCTTGCAGGTGTATGTTCCAGCATCCTCCTGGGTAACAGCCTTCAGCTGCAAGGTGTTACCATTACTGAGCACCTAGTGAGAAATCCAGAGAGAACAAGTGAGCAGCGTGTCAGAAAGAGAATGCGCAAGAAAGAGCGAGCGAGGCGATGTAGGGAAGAAAAAAGGCAGACAAAGGAGACCGGGACCTTTATCAGTGGCCCGCTCGTTGTGGAGGCAGCACAGAGGTGGGCTGACCATTGTAACAAATGCTGGTGGTTTGAGTTTAATTTCATTGTGAAGAGCTTTAATCACGGCATTAAAGCACTCCAGCCACCGCTGAGTGACCGTGCTGCTGGGGAGATTGTTGTAATTAAACAGTGGGGACAGATCAGAGCGTACTGTGGTGTGAGTGGGCCCTAGCCTTTGGAGCTGCTACACTCACTCAGTCCTTAGCTCATTGATCCTGTCATTCCATCAAGCTGTGATTAATCCATTTACCCCCACTCCGTCCTCCCCCCACCCTCTCACTCTCTCCAATTTTTTTTTTTATTTCAACACACTCATGGAGTAACCCAATTAATCCATTACTCCTGGCTGTGTGAGGGACAGTAGCAGTGGGTGGATTAGAAAAATGCCTCCCTCAGAGGGGCTGAAAGCGCTCACTCTTTGAGATGACAGCATTGCTTACGCCACTCCTGCAGCATTCTTTACCGAGGGTGTTTTCTCCTGCATCGCCTCAGAAATTATATTAGTCGCCAAGCGAGAGGCTCCTATGGGAAGTCCCTGCTGATGGTGTGCGTGCGCCGAAAAGATTTTTACCAGGATGATGTAAAGTGAAGGTGGAAATGTCCCATTTGTTCCACCTACGAAATTGACTTTGAGGAAATGGATACTCAAGTGCAGCCGGGCCTTTTTAATGTCTAAGAAGCAGGCGCTGCTCTGAAAGTTGCAGGACGTGCGGTAATGTTGTTAGTTTCAACCACACCTTTGCTCACAGGCTGACTGACTGATTGATGGAGCGATTGATTGAGTTAGAATTATGACAGCATGTTATGTACAGTAATGATGCTGCATGAATCTGTCAGCGGACGGACAGTTTTTTGCCAGAGGCTTTGGCCCTCGGGGAGCATGGAGAGAGGAGGTGTTGAAGATTCAGCCTGAAAAAGAATGTATGTGTTTGGGGGGGGGGATTCGTGAGAGATTCGTGCCTGAAGGCCATGTGTGAATACCTCTCTCTGGAGGGGTGGTGTTGAGGGATGGTGTTGAAGCTTCACCATACCACCAGGATAAAGCAATGACTAGTGTTTGCTGCCTTACCACGCTGGAGCCGTGCTTCGTCCAGGCCAGGGTGAGAGGAGGGTTTCCAGTCCACGCACAAGTAAAGGCTGCATCCATCCCGATGTCCACCGTCATTGGCTTGGGCTCCGACAGCAGTCTGGGGCCAACTAGGGTGAAGAAACGCAGACAGCCAGTTACAATCAATAAAAGGCTGCTTTTAAATCTCAAAATACACAGCTCAGCCACAAACTTAAACTCACATTGGACATCGACCAGCGTGCTGACATTGGTGCTGCCCACAGAGTTGGACACCTCGCAGGAGACAGGGTCTGTGAAGTAAGAGTAGTCCACTGTCACCTCAAGGCTGTCCCCGTTTGCCTCGGAGATAGGGACCCCTCCTTTCGACCACCTGGGACAGATGAATAATCACATTATACGGTCGCATTAGTTCAGGGAAGGTAGTCGGCCATGCGTATCAAAGTGGCTATTAGCTGATTCACGGCTTGTGCCAATCACAATCAAACGCTGCCACTCAAGCAGCCCATTTAACCCAATGAATCTACGAAACACTTGCATGCTTGTACTGCCTCTTTCACACATATAATGTCATGACATAGTTTATGTGATTGTATTGTGTCGGCATCTCAGACTGCTGGGATCAGAGGCAGAAACTGAGATCCAGGGTTCCCACAGCTTCTTAAACATCAAAACCAATGTAATATACACTGACATAAGGAAAGAAAATATGGTAAAATAAAGAACATTTATATAACTCATGGTCTTTTTCCCTCAAATCCAAACACTTTCAAGGATTTCAAACGATTTAAAGCGAAGGATGTGTACCTGTATCCAGTGATTTCAGGATTGGCCGAAGCAGAGCAGATGAAGAGAACCTTTGCTCCCTCCGTCACAGTCTGAGGCTGGACTGAAAGAGTCACTGAAGGAGGGTCTGTGAAAGGAAAAAAACCTTTATGTTACTGACACAAATGTACGACTTAGCTCTTCATCAGATTTACTAATCTTATTGGCACCAGCCACCTTTTAACGGTGCAACAGGATTAAATGTCTTTGGACAGATTACTGAGCGTGGCGTGCTTTATTTTGGCGGTCTTTGAAGGGAGGCCGATGCCGGGACACTCACGCTGGACGTTGATGGTGACCGATGTCTGGCGACCAGCAGGGGCAGCTGGGTTAAGAACCCTGCAGGTGTAGGTGCGCCCGGTGTCGCTGTCCTCTGGGGTGATTGGAAGCATACTGACAGCCACCTCCCTCTTCCCATCCTCCATCGGTGTCTGCACAACAAGGCATAGTGTAGCTGTTAGATTGCCGCTGAGCAGCGGTTTACAAACTTTTTAACAGAGAGACTCCATTGCAATTGAGTGGAACTGAACATCAGCTCAATGTTGCACAAGCAAGTTACTTGTTATTTGTGCTCGCACCACTCATAGAATATCTCTATGACACTGCAGGTCTTATTTTTTCATGTGTGAGGCATTAAAATTGCTATCCCGTTCTTTGGCATGGCAGTTAAATCATATATTTTATGATGCAGCAGGGGGATATTGTGCTGTTCCCACATTTCTGAGAGTGTTCCCCGTCAGCGCTCCTTGTTTGTCATCATCTTTTAAATCTATTTACTGCTCACAGAAATCAATACGCCTAAGTGAGGAAAGGTGTAGATTCTCAGGATATTGCTCACAGCTCTCTCACTTTCTCCCTCTCTCTCTCTCTCACACACACACACACACACACACACAAGAGGGGGAAAAAAAACTCTGATGGCCAAGGTGCCTGTGTGTCGTTTCTTTTTTTTTTTTTTTGGGTGGTGACAGTGAGGAAGAAGTGTCACACATCTTTGGAAAAAGAGCGAGGTCGAGCCAAGCCTTTTCCCTGGGCAACCAAATCAATGGACGGAGGCTTTCACTTCCTCGGCCAGAGACACAAAAAACATTTTTATGCTGGATCAAATCACATCACTCCCTGTCACCACCCCTCACTTGGACAAAGCTTTCTCCTCCCCCCCGGTCTCACTTCTTAATGTTGGAAAATTCTCTCTGTTTTTCACAAAGCTATCTCACCAGATAACTCTATATTCTTTTCTCCCCCTGTATTCCTCTCCTCTCCTCTCCTCTCCTCTCCTCTCCTCTCCT
>OMLP01011336.1:16287-32601 GCA_900302685.1 Spondyliosoma cantharus | reverse complement strand
CACACACACACACACACACACACACACACACACACACACACACACACACACACACACACACACAAAGAATAGAAAAGCTGTACCCACAATAGGCATATGGATGAGTGACATTTATCAGGTGTGTGTTAGATTGACGTGTTGTGATCAGCAGGAGGAGAGACAGAGCTGCTGTAGGCAGCCTCGTAGTGTCAAACCTCTGCACACCTTATTTAGAGAACCCCAGAGACTAGGCGGGAACCTGGGGAATAACATAGCCTCAGTCCCCCGTGTTGCCTAATCACCTGCACCTTAAGCAAAGCTCTGTCTAGACGTTTGCCCTCAGCTGAGACCGCGCTGAAAGTTTGAGAGAGAACTTGAAAGGGAGCCATTTTGGGTGAAAACTCCGTCGTAATGAGCTGATAGTAACTGTGATGAAATGTATGCCTAAGCTGCAAACCTGTTTTAATTAGCATATGCACCTTTTGTGAATATAAATGTAGACTCTTAATGAGACTGATCCAATTAGAGTAGGTAGCCTGAGAGATACTTTGCGTGTTATACACATTTTTTCCTGGAGAATATGCGTCCTCTTTTTATTTCAAGTGCTTGGCAGGGATTCATTTTCACTCTTACTCATTGAATGTTCGACTGAAAAAATTTATAGTTATGTATAGGCCGTTTTTTGCAGAGAAAATAAAGCCATCTTTGTTGCTCAATCCTTTTAAAGGCAACTGAGCCAATACTGCTTTTCAAGTATTTCTGCTTGTGGAGACTCGGCCAGTGTGACTGTGGATAGTAAACTTGTGTATATGAGTCATGACAACGTGCTGATGAGATAGCGCAACATTAAATACTTATTTTCACTTATTGACAGTTATGGCACCACAGTCATGAGTTTCTGGTTCATGGAAAGCTGGTTAGCATAATATCAGCATTTAATTTAATTTAATGTATTTTTTTTTTTAACTACTTAATCATTTAATTGTATATAGTACTAGGTTAGGGTTAGGGTTATTGTTTTGTTTTTTGTATATTGTGGTACTTTATTGTTTCTATATATGCCCTTGTATTTTGATTTGTATTTATATTTGAATATACCTGCTGCTATGATATCCTGATTTCCCCTTGGGGATTAATAAAGTTATCTATCTACCTTAGCATAAACTCTAGAAACACAGAGTGGCTGTGGTCTCATAAACTGTCTTTTTATCGGAAGGTTGCTGGTTCGATTCCCCTGGTCTGCATATCGAAGTGTCCTTGGGCAAGATACTGAACCCAAAACTGCTTCTGATGTGCTAGTCGGCACCTTGCATGGCAGCCACCACCATCAGTGTCTGCTAAATGCCCTAAATGTAAATGTAAATGTAAATGAAACAACTAGCCAGGCTGTGAGTTAAGGAAAGCCACGACTACCAGTGTTGGAGCAGTCACTTTGAAACTACCTGAGAGGGACAACTATAGCTACTCAGAAAACATAGTTCAGACTACTTTAAAATACAATATTTAAGAACAACAAAGTAGAATTCTAAAAGGTCACATTCCAGCAAAAAATGCCACTTAACTGGACAAAAAGACTTGAAATTGGAGTATTGAATTAAGCAGGATCACTCAGTCAGGTAACTTTTGAAATAAAAAGTTCTATGAATATTTGCTATCGCTCTATAAAAGCAAGAAATCTGTGTGTGTGTGTGTGTGTGTGTGTGTGTGTGTGTGTGCGTGTGTCTGTGTGTGTGTGCCTCAAATATCTCTGCAGATGGCTGCTGAGTGGTTGAAGGGTGTGCAACTGCAAAGGACTACAAAGATAACATTAATAAATTATTTAATAAATCATTTAATAAATCATTTATGAATTCCGCAAGCATTGTCAACCATAGCCACCATAGCCACGTGCTCACCAGAGCCAATCACTGCAGAGCCCACCCGCACTCCCACCTCCTGAGTCGACGGACGCGCCGGCGCATTCCAAATCACGTGACCAATATAAGATGACGTAGCAGCAAGACGCAGCCTCTGTGAGTCTCGGTTCCGACTTATGTGTTGTGCGGCCTTCAATCTATATACTAGTTTTTAAATTGTGTTGATAGGCCAAGTAAAACCAGACTTACGATAAATAATGTACGTCACACTTTTTCGCGAACATTGCCGCCACATTTGCTGCGCGTTTGGTGCAGGAAGAAACGGTAAAAACAGGCTTTTTTCACGAAAGTGACCGCAAGCAGGAAGTGTTTGCAAGCAAAAAAACACATGACACCCCCGTTCCTATTGGTGGAAAAAGGCACCACACCAACCAATAACAACATTGTATGGCAAACCACTTGATTTGATTGCTGAGGAACAGGGGGAAGTTGTGGGAGGGACAGTGACAATGATAGAGACAGCGATAGAGATAGCAAGTTTTGAGAGCTGAGAGATTTGTGACATATAGCGTGTTTGGAGTTTATAGTTAGTGTGTTATGTAGTGTTTGGTGTAGTGTGTTATGTAGTGTTTGGTGTACTGTGTTTAGTGTGTAGTGTAGTCATTTGTTTGTTTTGTGAGTCAAAACAATGAGGAGACTGCTGAATGTGGAGCAGGCAGTGCAGCTCTTCATTGGGCTGAGGGAGACCTGAGCCTGAGGCATTGCCTGCATTTAAATGTAAATAGTTACATATAACTTTGTACTGTAACTTTGTCCATTCTAACTAGCTTACTAGGGGGGTATCAACCTTTTCTTTAAAGGGACAGTTCAGCCCAAAATCAAAGCTCCTGCTTGTGACTGCACAGGATATAAACATTAATGGCTTGACTGTGCTGTCATGTTAGCAGGCTTAGATAGCTGGCCTCTCGTCCATAGTTCCGTAAAAAAATAATAAGTCCCTCGATGCAACTGCTAACAATAAGGTCTGGGAATCATTTTAAAAGAGACGTTATTGTTAAAATGTTTTTACTCCTGTTGTCATGTTGAGCACCACAAGAGGAGTGCGGAATTCCATTGCATTGGAAAGAAGGCAGACATCTCTATGGCTAGTATCTCCAAAACCTGGCAACACACACCAAAACAACCTAGATAGATAAAAAAGCACTACAGATAAGGGTGAACAGTCCCTTTGAATAACTTCAACTATATAACTATTTCTTTAAAGTGAAATTGAAAGACATCCATTCACACTTGAAATAAAATGTTTATACTTCAGACAAAGTCAGAAACACACCTCGAAGGTATCACAGCTAGGGGACGAATCCAAACAGCTCCCACCACCAGCCTTTGCTACTACTTGGAAGAACATAATAGTCCCAGAGGTGATGAGCTCAGAATGAACCACTGCACACACTAAGTACCTCTGTAATCTTTTTATCATTGACCTGTTGAGACCTTTCTGTGAGTGCTGTCTAACATCTGAACCATCCATGACATCACAGGCCTTGCACTGGCTCCCGTTCATTCTGTGACTTGACAGGCAGGTGCTCGTGTCACGCCTGCTCCGCCCTCCCAGTACAGCGTGAGATAAGCTGCGGGGAACGCTAACTCCATAATAGCACTCAGATGCCATGCCCATTAGCTCTAAATAACAGTCTTGCAGTGCAAAGCGCCGTCGTCGACACCATAATGGCCACATTAACGAGCATTACACAGCCATTGGTTTTTAGAACCGCTTACTGCCACTGAGCTCATGCATCATAACAGTGTGTTCAACATTACGCCCCGTGAAAGCTGTAACTTTTTCTTGCGGTGACTTGGCAACTTGGCTTTTCCTTGTTTCCCTTCACGTCTTTGTGTGTCTGTAACTGCACTTGTGCTGTCTGTTTTCCGCTCTGCTTCAGTTCGTTACAAGCACCACCGGAGAAAGGAGAAGATTAAACAAAGGTCTCTCTGTTCCCTTTGTTTAATCGGCTCCTTTCTCTGCTGGACTCAGTGATAGCCATCCTCAAACAGCCACTCTCCACCCCCAGCTCTCTCTCTGTGCCTCTCTCGGTCCCCCTCGCCGCTCATTTCCACACTACAGAAGTTTGTCCTCTGTGAACACCTTTTTATTTAGCCTCCCTCTCCACCTTCTTTTTCCTCCCTTTCTTTCAGTGTTTTCTTCCTACATGATGCTTGAGACGATTCGTCCATGTTCTTTTGCGTTATGCAGTTGAAAGCCCATTTTCTCCCCAACAGCTCCTCATCATCTCCCTTTGTTAGAAACAATAGTCACTAGAGATCAAAATTTCTCTCTGAGAACCATCAATCCACGAGTTTAATGAAGTTGGAGAAATGTGTGCACTCTTTTATCCCTCCCTGCCTCCACACTTGAGACAGAAGGACGGATGGATGATGAGTTAGGAGAGAGGGAATTGAGTTATTCTCAGCTGTCGGGCTGTCTCCTGTCTAGACAGTGGGTCAGATGATCTGGAAGATTTGAGTGTCAGCTGCTAAAACCTGAGAAAACTTTGGCTTTTGACACAGGATTAACTGGAGATCAGGCCCAGTTCTCAAGCTGTGTTTGAATACCCATTTTCTGGCACATACACAGCAAATCATTACTTCATTTTTAAAAAATGAAATATAATTAGGGAAATTTGATTTCTGTCAATCTCTGAAGGCCCTTTTCATATACAGTACTGTGGAAAAGTTTTAGGCAGGTGTAAAAAATGCTGTAAACCAAGAATGCTTTCAAAAGTAGAAGTGCTAATAGATTATTTTTATTAATTAACAAAACACATTGAAAGAACAGAAGAGAAATCTAAATCAAATCAATATTTGGTGTGACCACCCTTTGCCTTCAAAGCAGAATCAATTCTTCTAGGTACACTTGCACACAGTTTTTGAAGTAACTCGGGTTGTAGGTTGCTAACGGATCTTCTGTGGATACAGGCTTCCTCAAATCCACCTTTCTCTTCATGTAATCACAGACAGACTCAATGGTGTTGAGATCATGGCTCTGTGGGGTTCATACCTTCACTTCCAGGGCTTCTTGATCTTCTTTACGCTGAATATAGTTCTTAATGACATTGGCTGTATGTTTGGGGTGGTTGTCCTTCTGCAGAATGCATTTGGGACCAATCATGCGCCTCCCTGATGGTGTTGATAAGTATCTGCCTGGATTTCTCTTGAGGACACCATTAGTCCTGACCAAATCTCCAACTCCATTTTCAGAAATGCAGCCCCGAACTCCAAGGAACCTCCATCAAGCTTCACTGTTGCCTGCAGACACTCAATATTGTACTGCTTTCCAGTCCTTCAGGAAACATTTCAAGTTTTGACCCCAGTTCCTATGTTCTTGTGCGTAGTTGAGTCGCTTAGCCTTGATTCCATGTCAGAGGTATGGCTTTTTGGCTGCTTCCATGAAGACCACTTCTGGCCAGACTTCTACGGACAGTATATTAATGTAACTGGGTCCCACTGGTTTCTGCCGGTTCCTAGCTGATGCCACTGCTGGACATCTTCTGATTTCAAAGGGAAATAAGCTTGATGTGTTTTTCATCTGTTGCACTAAGTTTCCTTGGCCGACCACTGCGTCTACGATCCTCAATGTTGTCCGTTTTTTTTGTGCTTCTTCAAAAGAGCTTGAACAGCACATATTGAAACCCCAGTCTGCTTTGAAATCTTTATCTGGGAGAGACCTTGCTGTGTATGACCTCTGACATGAAACTGTCTTACACAACCCCTCTTTGGTAGCAGCAGAGTTTGGCTGTGCCTCACCCAGATTTAAGCCTCCTACACAGCTGTTTCTATTTCAGTTAATGGCTGTGTTTCAACCTACATGTGAAACTGATGATCATTAGCACCTGTTTGGTATAATTGGTTGATCATACACCTGACTATAATCCTACAAAATCCCTGACTTTGTGCAAGTGTACCTATAAGAATTGATGCTGGTTTGAAGGCAAAGGGTAGTAACACCAAATATTTATTTGATTTAGATTTTTCTTTTGTTTGCTCACTTCGCATTATGTAAATTGATAAACAATTATTGTTTATATATTTTTTTAGTTTCATTTTTTCATACCTGCCTATAATGTTTGCACAGTAACTTGTTTTTCACAACATGAAATGCACAAGAATGAAAAGAGATCTTTTATTCCTGCATCATACAAAACAAATTCCACAATACATCATAAACATGAGTGTGAAACGCATGAGAGCACACTGTTTTAATTGATGGACTTGATTCATCATATTCCTGCTTTTACTCTCTGTATGATACAACCGGAATAATACAAACAATTGGGAAGTAAGGTGATACATTTAAAATTAAGTGGTGATTCATACATCTGCACAAAAGCAAGAATAGATACAAATTCACACGGTAGACATGTGACATTGGTTCTGTCCAGTAAGAGATTTTTTTTTATTTTGAAATCTTGTGTCGTATTCCCCCTATTCTGTCTACCTTATTATTTTTTTTATCCTGCGGATGACAGCATACCCAATGCTGTACAGGCTTTAGGATCCCATGTTGAGGGATTACATTAATCTAATCACATATTTCTTCTTTTTTAAAAAGGCAACTGCTATACATTTAAGCTCCCGTGAATCTCAGAGTAATCACATTACAGATGGAGAAACATATGACTGCTGAGAGATACAGGAGGCTTGAACAGAGGGCCAGTCATATGTGCTGTTCATGGTGCTGATGGTCCCAGCTCTATGATCAGCACCGTGGACAGCACTCATCACATTTACAATAAGAATATGCTGCAGGAGCTAATGTTATGTGATGTCCTTTCAGGGTGCCAAAACGTGATAAAGTGCCCTCTAGGGTGCCCTTCCAGTTCACTATAAATGTATCCCAACTTTCTGCACACAGGTGACCCACCGCATACAGCTGGTGCCCCATTTTTTTTTTGCCCCCACCCCTCCAACATCCTGAGTCCGTCACTGAGTATCACTGAGTTATTGTGTGGGTAATGGTGGTCCGTTTGTGTTGTACTTCCACATCCTTATGCCCCTTTAGTAACCTGCTGTCTTTCTTTTCCTCCAAACCTCCGTTTGCTGCTCCAGCCTCTATTGTAGCCCAGAAGTGGTGGTGCCAGATGCATCCTTGTATGGACGGAGAGGAGTGTAAGGTCCTGCCTGACCTGACCGGCTGGTCCTGCAGCACTGGCAACAAAGTCAAAACCACCAAGGTGAGAAGACTGGCCTACATGTACATCTAGTCAACTGGAATTATCCCAATAAATGTGTTACCTAGCAGCTTCCAGCTTGACGAACATTTTGATGTAGCTACAAATGACCATGATCTTCACTTGAATAGATTTCCTTTTCTATGATACATCTTGCCTCAATTAGCGTCTGGTGTTTTTCATATTATTTATGACCGCATATGAGAAGAATGCTCTTAGAAGTACTGACTGCAAGCAAATTAAAAAATAATCTTATGAACAAAGGTTGTTTGGATCTTCAAGACACCCACAGATGAGAGTAGTCAAAGGAGTAATTTCAAACATCAATACAAAATTGCAAAGAAAATACAGAGCTAATCAACATACCAACACCTCTGTGAGCCTTTTTTGTTAATCTGCTGCGACTATGTCTTCTCAGGCAAGTGTTAAAAACAACTGATGGTGAAAACACGGGATCTGTGTACACAGCACACCCCACACAACCACCGCCTGACACCGTGTAAACTGACGCTGTTCAGATGAGATAAATTGATTTAAATGAGGGTCCTTCATGGCCCTTTGTAAGCTGTTGAAGTGTGAAAGTTAATTTGCGGGACTGACGACTGGGGTGTGTGTATGTATGCGCCAGAGTGCATGTTGTAGGATGCAGCAGGTGCAGTTTATTTACAGGTGCGGTATAAAAAAAAGGAAACAGTTGCGAGGGAACGGTGCAGGCGCCATAAGAGTAATTGCTTGAGAGATGGCATAACAGCACAACATCTGTCGCATTCATTAGAATGCATTATGGCTGGGGCCTTCCACTGAGGCTTTACAATTAAGAGTCATAATTAAATTGGTGAGTGGGATTGACTGAAGAACTGAGGCACTGCTGCGCTCAGTTGCAGGCAGTGGAATTAATGACCCTGGGCCAAACACAAACTCTGGGACTGATAGGTGCAATTATACCCATTCTGTTGCATGTTCCCATCTCTTCTTCCTCTTCTCTCCTCTACTCTTTGTTGTGTCTCCTCCGCCCTTGTCTGACTAGCCGATCAGCTGAGAGAGCAATGAGGAGCCGCTGGCTGACTACATCAGTGGACATTAATTGTGCCTTTGCAAGGTGCTTTGGGAGCGGCAAGCAGTTACTTGGAGACTTGGTAGCAGATGTCACCGAAGACAGCTGCAGCGAGACATCGATTCCCTGGCAACTGCTCGAATGGCCCTGCACCCCCCCATGTCTCTTTTTCTTTCTCCTGTGTCTCTCTTTTTCTACCCATGACCTCCTTTCTCCACCTCAGCGTCTCATTCACCATGATGATCTGTATCTGTCCATCTGTTTCTCTCCCACACAGCGTAGGTGTGCTGTAGAGAGATGCATAGGCTGCCTCACAGAGGCACCGGAACACTGTTTAACAAGGGAGAGCAAAGACGCCGCACCATGAGATACACATTTTCACATATCCTGTTTCATACGTCTGTCTTTATGGGAAAACATTCACAGCTTTTTCAGGGTTTTTTTTTATATGGGCATATCTGTTCATTATAAGTGCACATGGGATGGAGTTTGTTGATGGAAAACAAGCTCTATACATGTACGCCTTCAACTTGCTGCCAAAGCGTAAACAAACCATTACTGGCTCTGAGACATGTGAAGACACCGCTGGTCCCTGCAATCAGTCAGCCAGCTAGACTGCAAACAAACATTTTGAATCCAATGAAAAAGACATTGAAATAAAAAATAGAGAAAACAGAGAGTAAATGATTTGATTTGGTTTGGAATATTCGTCTCTGACCTCTGATTGGCGCTTTCAAATGGAAACAATTCACTCAGTGAGTGTGAGCCGGGACACAGAGGTCGCGTCGTGTGATTACATGTCTCCATGACGCTGATTGTCTTCTCTTATCTGTGATATTGTTTCTTCTTTAGGTCACACGATAGCGAGGGAGCCGCTGAGCCACGAGGAAACCTGAAACTCTCCATGTGGAAAGGATGGATGACTCACACATATTTACTGTACAATGGGGAAATTATCAAGGAATGGACCACTGTCAGGCTATCCATCACAAAACAATGGGATAAAACGTACTCATCGCAAACTATGTACACTTGTCTACATGGAGCCACACGTAAAGCATATACAGTATGCTGGCTGTTGAGACCAATGGCCTACAATGATGGACGCCCAGGGTACACCTGGACACAAATGGACTCTTATTTTCCCACAATGGACAAAGTGTGGATTGATAAAAAAACTGGTCAATTTCATTTACCGATTAAGCATTTCAAAGTATATATTTCAACAAAGCATTTGTGGATGAGCGTGAGATGTGAACTAAAAGCTGTTATTAGAGTGCTGCTGACCTGCTGTCAATATTTAAAGCTTATACTGGAGGCAGTTTCAGATGATTTGGGAGAAATGAAAAGGGGGTAGCAAGCTCAGAACTAGCAAATAGCAAATTAGCATCAAATTGCTCTTGTGGGTCAAGTCACTACCATGACGACTGTTTTGCGGGAGTCATTTTGCAGTTCTAATTAGGAACTGCAGTGTAGGATCATAACAACATATTAAAAATTCATGTAAGATATTTGCACTAGCTGAAACCGTTTGGGAATGTTTTGTTTTTCTAGATATCTCCCATCTTTTGCTGTGGATGTCACATGAAATTGAAGGTGAGCATTTTGTAAAATGTCTGACACTTGAAGTAGATAAATATATATATATATCATGCCCCATTACTCCCGAGTAGTTATTGGTAAAAACGGCTCAGACTGTTGAGCCTCGCTTACATGCAGCTTGGTACGCTATCAACTAGCAAAGCCTGATTCATCCATCTCATTTTTGCCCAGAAACATTTCCAAGCTCAGCCTTCAAAGTTATATATCTTTGACCTATTATATTCAGTCTGTGACATCTCTTATGTTAACTGTTAAAAGGAGGCCCATAAAATGTTCCAACAAGGAGGTTGAGTTGTCTTTATGTTGTTATTTCACTTTATTCTATCTAAACTTTCAGGTTCCTGATGAATACACCGTAAATGCAAACCTCATGAATAGGCTTTTTAACTACCCTAAGAGAGAGAAAAAGTATGCCTTTGTGCACACATTGCCCATTGATTGCCTCCACAATCCCCCTGAATTCTTCACTGAGATATACTGAAATAATTGCGTCTGATAATGGGAGCTCAACCCTTTGCAAACATGTTTTTTTTTTCCTTCAGGGCTCGATCATTACTGCACTGAGTACGACAGCGTAGTGCCCCAAACAACCACCTTACATCTCTCAATTATCTCTGTCCATTCTCCCTCTCACACTCCCCTTTTACTTTGAATCTCTCCGGCCCTCTCTCGCATTGTCTTCTGCCACATTGCGTCTATCATACCAAAGGAGGCACAGTCAAACTAGTCTTCATACACTCTGTCCCACACTATATCTTTATTTCTTAGCTGTTTGTACAAGTGCCCTGCCTTTTTGCTCTCATTCTTTCCAAATCCATTTTTTCCCACATCCAAGTGTGAGTCTTTCTCAAACTGTATCTGTCTGCCCTTCTGATATGTGAGTGTGTTGGGTCAGTGTGCCCAGGGGTTAGCCCACCGGGGGGGCTGCTCCTCTGTGAACGAGAGCCTCCGCTTTCAGACATGCTGCTTTTGAGCTATGATAAATCTGCGGGAGCTGAGCTGCTGCCTCTCCAGCGGCGAGCTCTGAGCCGGAGGGAGCTGGGGGACAGCAGGGCTACCAGTGGCAGGCAGCTCCACTCTCTCATTACTGAGAGGCCTGGATAGCACTGGGCTTCTCTCGGGACCGCTGACATGGAATATTTTTAGGCCTACAGTGCAGCGCTGCAGTTAGGCCAGTCACACCACAATGCCCTCTTTCCTTGAGCAGCGTCTCAGCAACAACGGTCCATTTACAGTGGGGATAGGATGACATTCAGCAGCTGCATTAGCACATAAGCAAACACACCTACATGAACACACATTTAACTTTGAGCGGCCTCCCACCGGCCCACTCACACTCACGTGCACACTCTGGCATCAGCAGAGGAAGTGAAAATCTTAATTACAGCCAACATGAAGCTAAATCTCTCCAGAGCTGTGCGCCATCAAACCGTAGGAGGGATATGTTTCCTTTCCTCGTTCCCTCTCCTCCTCTCTCTCTCTCTCTCGCTCTCTCTCTCTTTCTCCCCCCAGAGGTTTGGTGTTCTGCAGATGAGCCTGGCGCCTGGCTCCCCCTGTCCTACATCACTCTCTGCAGCAGAATCAATATTTGAGAACAATTTGCGCCACGCTGCTCCCTGGTGGCTGGGGTTTGACGCTGCAGCTCCACCTTCAGTTCCAAACACAGTTAGACCTGCCAGGGACAGAGTCACAGCTCATCTCAGGTTGCCAGTATTCAAGAAGTAAATCTGCAAAGTGCACCGCACATACATTTACCACTGCTGTGCAGGCCGGTTAGCCTTGCAGCAGAGCAGACACACACTGCTCTGCCTTTGCCAATTTATGAGAAGGAAGACGACTGAACTCGTCTAGAGGCCTCAAGGTGTCTTGGAGGGATTTTGAATGACCATTTTCACCTTTAATGAGATGTTACGTAGCGTGCAAATTTAGCAGGCATACATGCCTATCCACAGGTTAATACATGGTCCATTCTCGGCATAAAAAAACCTTTCAAAACCACTTCTAACATCCTGTTTACCAGCCGCTCTAAAAAAATAATGAAGGCTATCTATTCCCTGTATGAAACATTGTTCAGTGTAAGAAATAATCTTCTTTTTAACTGGAAGCAGATCTGTCTGTAGTGTGTCAACAGGGCTCTAACCTCCCAAACATACCATGGAGACTGGCTGCTTTGATCTCGATGGGTTAGCAACTGGTGGGACCCGGAGGGCAGGAAGCAAACACACAGCATGCAGGACATGACTGCAGAACAACATGCTAATGAGACTGGCTAGGCAGCTTGAGCGAGAGCAGAAAGCAGAAGAACAATGAACTACCTTTAAGAAAAAAACAGAGACACAGAGGTATGGCTATAGCGTTTGAGAGAGGGGGCGTGTGTGAAGAGTATTTTAAGTACGTCTTTGTTTATGCGCTAGGCCCAGGTGGCTCCCGAGAGGCCACTTGCATCGTCAAACCAAACGCCTCCAATAGTCCATCATCACACTCGTCGGCAATTTACACAGTCGGTACCTGGAGAGGGAGAAATAAAGGGATGAAACGCCGTTGTCTTGGCTTATGCATCATCTTTTGTCAAGTCCAATTTGTATTAGCCTCCAGCCATATTCAGGAAATATGGGTTCAGGATTCATGTTCAGTGAAAACGGTAATCTTCAGATGAAGTGAGTCTGTCAGAGGCAGAGAGATGTGTGACAACTTGAGTCGGCTCTAGGAAAAGAGAGCTTTGCCATTGTAGTAGAAACGGGCTCCAAGTCCTGCTGTCTGGAACTGACATTGATTTAATATACGTCAGAGCGAGATTAGCTGACGAAGAAGATCTGATTGGGTTATCGGCGCCACACGGGAGCCACTGGTCTTGTCACTGTCACTTCATAGGAAAACGAATCAACTCAAGCCAAAATGTTTCCCTTAATAGATCAAATCTTTCTCCTGACAACCATGACATGTAATTACACAAATTGGATCAGATGTGCAAAAACGCTCTCGAAAAAATACCTCATTCAAACTCTGTCTAATTGTACTCAGGCGTTTTATCATCACTCAGCTCCCTCAGAAACACAATGAAGTCGGTCCCCTTCATTTAGTATTCTGGTGTGGCGCGTTGGATTAGTGAAACACGGTCACGTGAATTTATTGGCTACCACAGCTGGTTAGCCGTCAGGTGATGGTGGGGGGATTAATTGCATTAGCTCCACTCTCTTACCCAGCATAGAATATGTGACAAAAACACCACAACACAGCTCATTAAAATTCAATGAAACCGACGGGAAAAAAGGGCAAACAATCAAAAGTGTCTTTAATATTCATTTTGCGGCGGGCCTGCGACGGGCCGATATTGATGGTGGAGTGAACAGGGGATTCATTAACATCTTCTCCCTCACTGCTTCCTTTCGCTGAGCCGTTCCTTGCTGCGTCGTCAAACTCACTTATCTCTCTGAAGCAATTAGCCACTGGAGGCTCCATTGACCTGAGCCTTTGTTAGACTAACGGGCTACATTAGCATGGCCGTAGCCTGGCAGTCTTGGCAATGCATGTGTCGGTGCCAATGTGAGCGCTGCTGATAAAGAGGAGCCCTGCGGTGTGCATGTGCACGTGTGTGTGTGTGCGTGTGTTTGGGAGGGTACAGGACCTACATACATGCATTTAACTGACAGCTACCGTTGAACCATTTGTATTGAGCACTTCCATACTTGTATTTGTGTGCAACAGCGTGTGTGTGTGTGATTGTGTGTGTGTGTGTGTGTGTGTGTTTGTGTGTGTGCTGTATCCCTGTTTGCACAAGGGGGGGTGTGAATAACTGAACAGTCAATGTAAGCAATTCATATTTGTATGTAAATTAAATTTTCGTCTGCCTTTATGCTGCGACGTGCAAAAAATTGAACTCACCAGAACACTGATGTTGTAATGCAGCTATCAGACGCCAGAAATATACGTCTCAATACACAATATCTCCATTACATTAGGCGGTATGCGATGCACACTCGTGACAGAGGTGACAGATCTAATTTTGACTACCGAAGCTATAAGATTACACACACACACACACACACACATACACTCACATGACAACATGATGAGTCGCCATGCTTACAGGGACAAAACGTTGCTCGCCGTCGCTGCTGAGGATATAACTATAGCGACCATGGTGTGGCGCGTGGCCTGTGGCACTCAGCTAGCGAATATGGTATGGGAACAGTGCTATTTAAAGCCTGTCTCTAATCTGAAGAAATTGCATTTACTTGACTGTCACACTGTATTACCGCCAACAACGTGGTGAGCACCCCCCGACATGTGAGAACACGTGAGCAGAGACACATTCAGATGACACATATGAATTTAATTTAATTGAATTGAATTGGTGAAATGACCTAGTAAGTGTTTTCAGTGTTTATGCCAATGACAACAGCAGCTAACTTTGCATGCATTATTCATAATTAATTATCCAAATGTGCTACTCCTTCCTTATTTACCAAATTAATGGTTTGTTTGCCTGAGAGGTATCGCTTGTCTGGTACGTTGGGTGGAGAAACAGCATCCTCATAAATTTCCCTGGCAGGTGAGGTATGGAGAGAGTGATGAGAGATAACAAGGGAGGATCAAACACACAGAAACCATTAGTTCCGCTGCGTCCGCGGCCCACTGCTACAAGTTTAAAATCATTACAAGCAGAGACTCCACAAGTTCTACACTGCTGAGGTACTTGTAGCATAAAAACCCTCCCCTCTCTGTTAGCAATCCTCTGTTCCCGCTTGCACCTGTGACTCAGTTTTTCTTTCATTCATCTTTCTGCAAACCTGAAACATCTTTCAGCGATTTTCTGTTCACAGTCTAAGCTTAATGGGCTTCAGCTAGTGTACTGGATAGTAAAACTTGAGTGCATTGTAATTTTCAAATCATAAAATGTTGCCATGGCCATGCTAAGGCTTTTCTTGTAAGTGGTAGCGTTCAAGAGCTCGAACCTGAACCCAACGTTGCACTGACCCTACATGAGTGCATCAAGAATGAGTCTTAAAACTAAGAAATGAGTTAGCATTCTACTGCTCCTGGTTGGGTTTTTTTGAACAGGTTTTTGGTGAGATGCCTGAAGCATTTTCAAGTTTTGTTATATGACATAAAAAACCCTAAACGAGTGTCAGGAAACACTCAGTGACAGGAAATGCGAAAGGGAGGGGTGACATGCAGCAAAGGGCCACACTGGGATGCTGCGGCGAGAATTTATTTTGAGGGAATCAGGACAATGCTAGCATCTGGGTAAGCCTACAAAAATACATCACCCCTGCAACACTCTATTGCTTATCTCTTTTACTCCCTTGGGGTTTAAGTATAACCAAACATCCAAATATTAATGGAAGGGAAACATGAAATGTATATTTAATATTTCAGTTTTCAGTGACTTTTAATAAAAAGACTGAATCCATTCAAGTGATGAGATAGTCTGGAAGGAAAGTCAAAAGCTCCAGGTTCAACGGGTCTCCCTTCATTTTTAATTAAATTAACTGCAAATTTGTTTCAGAATTTGCTTCACTTTAGTAAAAAAAAAATCACCGGGGTCTTGTGTAAGTTGATGGTCTGCCCCGTAGAGAATCCTGTGTAAATCGTGCCCACATGATGAATTTTCATAAATAACGAAAGGTTTTATTATAAAACCGCAACTAGCATACAGAAAAGCTTAGGGCTAAATAGCGTATCAGTACAGGAGTGCTGGTTGGTGTGTGGTGTCAAAAATATAATGAAGCTGCCATCCATGGTTTAATTCGGCCATGGACAGGACCGAAGACAGCAGAAATGACTGTGAAAAAACTGGAAAAAATGACACGAGGGTGTTTGTAGATATGGTGGAAAGAAATCCTCCAACCACGCTGGAAATTTTTCATGGCAGCAGTTTTTATATGCTCTCAAAATGAATTATTGTTTTTTGTTGAATTACAAAAGGGTTCTAATTCTAATAGCAAGTCCTGTATAGAAGATATGACTTTATCAGAAAATGGATATTTAAGAAACCCTCAATGAAAGAGACAGCTTTACACAGCCATTACAGAGGCAAGAGGAAATGACATCAGGACGTCAGCTCTCTCTGATGGTTTTCACTGTGCCACTGTGGTTTTTGGATATGTTGCGAACAAAACAATACGTGAGCGATGGAAATAATAGATGCTCAAAAGTAACACTCCAGTATAGCAGTAGGTACCCATTTAGCTTAGGATATGAACAGAAAGCCTGAAGGACATGTTCAAACTCTTCAAAAAGTAAAACAATACAAAACAGGAGCTATATGGACAACGTCGTCTCTTTACACATTCAAGGCATTTCTCTAGAAATGGCACTGTTTTTTGTCCACCAGCTATTTTGCGGGTGCTGTAGATGCATATTTTCAGAGCCTCCTGAGCGTGGCTGCACATCTGCTGGGCCTGGCAGCCAGATGCCGTGCCCTCAGCCAGACCCCAGCCCAGACGACAAGCTCCACAGGCGGTGACTGGCGTCTCTCGTGCCGCTCTACCCTACTTGCCCTGAGCGCCCAGGGCTAGCCGCCTCTACGGCTGCCAGTGTGCCAGCCTGACAGATGCGCCGTCAGCACAGATGTGAGTGGCGAGGGGGCGGC
>OMLP01011336.1:0-16039 GCA_900302685.1 Spondyliosoma cantharus | reverse complement strand
TTTTTTTTTTTTTTTTTTTTTTTGGGGGGGGGAGAGAGAGAGAGAGAGAGAGAGAGAGAGAGAGAAAGGCTTTCCTGGTGCTAACCTTTATTAATGCTTTTCTCTTTCCTTTAGTCCTCGCCTCGGCCAGCCGTGGCGATTCAACACTTGCCAGGTATAGTTCTTTTTTTCCTGCTGGCCTCCATTCCCTTTCAGCCACTCTCTATGCTTTTCTGTGCGGAATGGAGGGCAAGCCATCATGCCAGTGTACGGCAACAACACAGCCAGAGAGAAACAGGAGAGCAGATGGCTGCAGAGAGAGCAAGAGAGAGACATAAAAGAAAGAAAAGATCAAATAAGAAAGATGCAGGACAAACTTCACAAGAAGAAGAAGAAGAAGAAGAAGAAGAAGAAGAAGAAGAAGAAGAAGAAGGAAACAAAATAGATATGCAGGAAGAGGATGGAGGGATAGAGACGAGAAATCTGTGTCAGTAAAAGGGTAGAGAGAGGAACACTGTCACAGCAAAACATTTCATTTTGTCCCCCTCTGGCACAAAATGTCAGAAAACAGCAAATGTAAGTGTGTGAGATTGCCTCACGTTACCTGGATGAAAGTCATTAATAATCCGCTCTCACACGCACCAATCATACGTACATGCACACACACACACACACACACACACACACACACACACACACACACACACACACACACGCATCATATATACTGCGGTAACCCTTTCATCTTGCCAGCTGCAGGGCTAAAAAAACGTGCTGATATAAATAAATGCACCAGCCTGGTTTCAAGCCTCAGTCTGCCAACAAACACACGCACAGGCACGGACGCACACACACATGCACACAAACGCAGACACAAGCACGCACTGTTTCGCAGCCTCTTTTGACTTTGCACACTTCACATTCCCATCATGTCCGCAGACGGAGAAACAAGCTTATCTGCGGTTGCTTCACTTGAGCCGTACTTTGCAGAAGTGGGAGAAAATGTCTTGAAGTCTCATTCTCGTCTTATCTAACAGAAAAAAGGTATCAAGATGTGACATTTCTCCACACTGGTCACTGGTAAAAGCACTGCTGCCTTGTGATTGTTGTGGAAGTGACGGGCACTCGCGCCATTCAAATGCAAATTTCTCTTTGAGGGAAGCTGTACCTTCAGGTGCTTTGACGATATATTGCCTGTTTTTATATCAGAATACATCACAAACATTGCACTTGCATTCTGTACAGTAGGACACAGGAATCATTTCCACTTCAAAGTTCTACATATTCACATTTGTCGTTATACCCAACTGACTGCAGTTGCTACATCCTCGTCTTGCCTTACCGTAACACTTTGCAATTAGCCATGATGGCTATGCTAATGATTTCTCTCCTCTTGGCATCTCTCTTTGGTTTCCTACAGAGCTCATCTGTCTGGGGAAAAAAGATGAGGCCTTTTTTTGGACTTTTTCTTGCTCCGGGATTTGCTTTATCTTTACTTCAAATGAGGCCCTTTTTTTTGCATGAAGTAACTGAGAACAGTGGGTGGCTTCTGCCAGACAAGAGACATGTGTTTGTTTGGCATTGGGTGGGTGGGTTACATCATCTAGCTGTCCGCCTCATGGCCATGCGCTCCTCTGTGCCGACACAAAGACAACGCGCTAAGACCATCATCAGAGGAAATTAGCTCAGTAGCGTTGAAAGCGCTCGCTTCTCACAATAGCCAGTGGCCATGCTAAATCATTAGCCTGTCACTTCGTTGGGGTTGAGTCCAATTATTCTCTCAATCCGCCTCCAAACCAAATTGCATTATTACAATTATATCCATTGCATGACATATTGTCACGGCGAGGGTGTATGAGATGGGGAACGGAGGAGAGGGGCTGAAATAAAAAAGGGAATCGGATGGGGAAAATAATTTTGGTGGCATTATCCAGCCGCTGTTTGCTAGCTTGCTCTATGGGACATTGATTATGCTCTCTGCTGTAATGAACGCTCGCGTTTACCACCCAAACATCTCCCTCAATCACTTCCTCTCACTTTTTCTCATTGATTAAGATGCTTCCAAGTCCGACTTTGTTAAAGGACCTATTCTTGTTGCTTGTTACAGTCTCCTTCCACTCCTCCCCCTCTTTCTTATCACACTCTCTCTCTCTGTCTACCTAACTCCCTCTCCTGTCTCACACCAACACTTTAGCTGTCACAGCAATCTTGTCATTGAGCTGTCAGTGCTAATCATGGCGCTGCTAATCACTGTGCATCAGATCATTACTGGACCTTTCACTCTGATGAAGTCTGAGGTGTAATACAGGGCGGTCCTGTCAAAGCCTGCCCCCGGTTCTGATGGCATCACCCGCTTGAACTGGAGATCATAGTTCCTGCCAAGAGAGTCAGCGCTGCAAGTGGGATGTGAGAGCATCATGCTGAGGTGTTACACCGACTGAATTCGTACTGCTGCACGCCGATCTCTTGCTCGAAACCGCTATTGGCTCCCAGTTGCAACATCGGATCTGAATGGTGTCAGAAAATAATGTATCTGCTTTCTCACTATAAGAGCATAAGAGCATAAGAGCAGTCCGAATGTGAGAAAGATCATATTTGCAGCAGCTTCCAATTCCCATTGTTTCAGTGCTGTGCTGTTTTTCTGCCTCTTCTCACCCCGTTTCTTGCCCTGGACAACCGTTGTGTACGTGTTTATAAGTGTGTCCTTGTATGAGTGCCTGTGCCTGTCTGCAGAGAGACTTCGGACCCAAATGTAATTAGACTTGGTAATGATGTGGCCTGTTTACAGCCTAAGCCCTCTGCTAATGATAAATGCACTTGACATATGTAGTCCAGAGCACACTTCAAAATAAGAGTGTGGGCCGAGCTCCATGTCAGTTAGTCAGCCACCGCTAATATATCATTCATTTACATCCTGGACCTCCAGCACAGAGACCCATGTCCTTGGAGAGTTTCTCAGCTGACCACTGTTTTGACAGCTGACTAATCGCTCTGGGATTATCCAAACGAAGAAAACTTAAACATTAATGAGGAACATGATGCATGATACACACTACATATTCATGCCAGGACAGATGTGCTTCACTGTCGCTACTTTTTTGCTATGTTCCTTAGAAACTACAAAGAAGTTAGAAAGTTAACAAGAAGATGTTTTACTGTGTACTGGACATTGTACTACAGTGTTGAAGCATTTTAAGTTTTTAGTTTCAAGCAGCTACAAAGTACTGTCATTGTGTTGATTATGGTGTTTACACGGCCTCTTGTCTATAGATACAGATATTTACAGGATGCATTGTGGTTATTTGATATTGATAACTGTAATATAATGAAAGCAAATTTTGTTTCACTGCCGTGCATACAACTAGACAACCAAGCCGTTGCTCAGCTGCTCAGCTGCCCACAGCCGGCTAGAGGGTCGAGCACCGAGCCAGACCTTCTGGAGAAAGAAAATACCCAGAGTCACATTGGCCTCTGCTATGATCCAGTCCAGAGCCATGTTTCTGATAGGAGGAGAGGTCAGAGATTACTTATTCACTTTTAGGATTAGAAAGTGGATTTTTGTCTTGACTCCTATTTATCAGCCTGACTGCAACAATGATCTGTGGAGCTGACCTCCACTGTCCAGTGTTGACCCTCTGTAATCTTGACTGCTGACTGGAGCTGGAGGGGAAATGTGCTTTACTTCATTAATGTAACGTTACAGAGAAGAGTGGAGAGGAGAGTAGACAGAACTGGAGTCTCTGGTGAGTGCATTCACTGTGAGTTTACCGCAGTTTAAACACAGACGTATACACCCTCGGTGTGTGCCGTTGCTCGCTAACGTTAGCTTACAGTAAAGTACTCTGGCTGTTATATTTCTAGGAATAATTCTCTTTATCATATAAGAATAGCCAATCTTCACACTGATGGCCTTGTTTGCTTATGCAGGTCATATAGAGGCATCATTATTATCTGAAACTGTTTCATAACCAATTAAGTTCCTTGTAGCAAGTTTCAATTGTAATGAACAAAATGTTTCTCTCTGTCACACAGAAATGTCCTGACGACAGGCGTAGTAATGGACTTTGCATTAACATTGGAAGAGAGCCAGAGGAGGGACATTATGAGAGAGAGAGCAAGAGAGACCACGCTACCAGAGCCCCGACCACCTGCTCTCCCTTCCTTCCTTGCCATCCTGCCTGGGGGTCACTGTGGACTCTCAACAGACCTCCAGTTAAATTCCTTGGAATCTTACTGAAGTGCACGTTCACCCTCATTAATCCACTCAGCAAGTGTGTGCGGCACTGTGCACATTTACATGTGGTAGTGTGTAGCTATCGGTGCATGTATGGTCTGGCGTGTCCTTGTGTGTGCATGAAAAAGTTGGCCTGGCCCCCCAGGGGGTGGAATGGTGGGATGGTCGGAGGCTAGGCGCGTGGTGATGTGACAGCGCTGGGGCAGGGCAGGGCCAGTCGGTGCAGCTCCATCTGTGGCCCTTCTGTTCCCTCACTACCTGACCTTTGACTGTCTTTAGGTGTTACATGACAAGGATATCTGAGCCATGGCCGTTTCGTGCTGCTCGTGCTGCAGACTCAGTATACACAGAGGTTAGCTTGGTAGTAGGAATCTGCATGAAAGGGCTCACACCTCCAGCCAAAGGTCAAATGACACACAATCCGTGTGTGTGTGTGTGTGGAGAGGTGTTTCTGGATAAAACTGAGAGAGGGGTTTGAGGAAGCTCTATTTCACACTTGACACAGAGCTAATGAGAGAAAAAAAACTGTCACTTCACAGCGCTAATTTGGGCGTAATATACCAAAGTCAGCCAATCCACTGAGGAGAGGAGAAAGAGAAAATTAAGCATCTGTTTCATTTCCCTAACTGGCCGTAGCCAGACTCATTAACTAGAACTATGCTCATACCGAGAGGCTCCATCGAAGCCGGAGTCCTCACAGAAACATGTGCACAGCCAGTTAAGGACGTAACGAACGTAGCAGATGAGAAAGTCTTCATCACACCTCACCTTCATTTGCAGAGTCACCGGATCAAAATGAGAATTTCACAGGGAATTGAAGCAATGGCAGCAAATTAGTGACAACCAATAACATTAACTTGAGAGAAGCCCTCATGATATCAAAGGGACTGATGTTTCACACATTGCTGCTGACGTGTTTCCGATGAGTATGAACATCCTTTATTAACCTCGGTGGTGATGATGGGGAGCTGCAAGGTCGGCTTAAAAAAAAAAAGCTGTCGCTCAGGCCGTCGAGCCGCCTGGAAACATTTCTGGGTCACTGAAAGTGCAAGCTGAGCTCATGACAAAATGGAGGCTGCTGTCACTGTAGAGCCGCAGAGACAGATGGGGTTTGGAGAATGTTCTCAGCCGTGGCAAAGGCAACGTTTTCAGTTAAAGAGGTTAGAGAGAGTCAGAGGAATCAATTAGCTCTGGATTGGGTGAAGTTCTTAAAATTCATTAGTGACAGCCTAATTACAGTGGAACAATAGGCTGATAATTACATCTGCAATAATTAATACACTTATTGTAACAAAAGGAGCATTGAGAACACAGTCATCAGCTAATAGCTTATTACTGAGTTGATACAATCAGCAATTCTGTAATGGGAGACGACAGAGCTGGAAAACTTGGGCCATCTGCGAGGTAGAGTTGCGTCTGGTCTTACTGCTGTTGTTAGTGATTGTGAATGAAAAATAACAATAACTTCACAAGCTGAATGTATTTTATGATATTTACCATAATTATTTTTTCTTAGTCTGTGCCTGCAAAGTATTTTATTAGTTCAAGACCCCTTAGGCACCTTACTGATGACGTTGGATCCCTTGTGGATGTCATACAAGACTCGGGTAGAAGACAAGGTCATCCTTGGCTTCAGGTAAGTCATCTTAGTTGTTGTGTTGCTCTTTAGGCTGATAAAAATATATCCCATCTGTAGGTGTAACAGATGGTTATACAGCTGGTACGGGGCTGGGATTTGGTGGGTTTGTTTGTTTGCCAAACTAGTACAATTTCAGTGGACTGCAGCACAGTAAAGAGTGGGAGAGTGTTTAGAGAAACAAAAGAGAATGAAGCCTGTGGCAAAAAGGACAGTAATTACTGAGTTAGTTTAGTCGCAGCGTGTGTGTTAACCAAACTGTCAAATTTGAATTGGTGGTGGGTCTATTTTTATGTTTACATTTGGATCAAAGGTTGTGCCTTTGAAGGCGCAATATGTGAGAATTTTTGATTAAAATGTAAAAGAATGAACTAACGTTATGAACAGAATGTGAAGAAACAGTTTTTACAATATGTGAAAGACATCCATTTTTTTTTCACACATTTTTTGAGAGTTCTGTGTATAACAGACTTGGTTCTTCTTCATACTGTGCATGCTGCTCGGGGTAAGACCAGTTTTGCTATGGTGTTAAGTTAAGTGTTATTTATATTATTTAAGGAGTTTGTTTTTGCTTATTTCATGACAGATGCAGATGTTAAACCAAAAACTGAATTGCAGTTACATTACCAATTTTTTGCATTTGTTTCACTAGGTGCTCATGTGTTTAACTGCTGCATACACCTGTTTCGCATCATTTAAATTTAGCGAATGTATCAATAGCTGTTAAAGCAATTTGCCTCATTTATTGTTGATGCAGTGGAAGTGATCTGTTTCCTCTTATGTATTATTTCTGCTTTGGAACTACATTCATGGACATATACACACTCACAAGTGTACAGGAAAACTTGTTTGGAATAAAGGTTCATTAGTTAAAGCTAAGTCCATGTGTTGTTTTTTTTTTTTTTTACAGATGCCCCACAGCCATCACAATCTCATTAACAAGCAGTCCCAGACAAGATGTTAAAGCCCACATAACAGCATGACAGGAAGCCACATTGATGTCTCTATATGAAGTGGCAAAAATGAATCCTATAATAGATACCACTAATTATCTTTGTAATTTTTCTGGCATTCCGTCATGAATTCCACTCTGTAGTATCCATCTTGCTGGTAATTTAAACCCATGAGAGGAGGGTCCTTTCTAATAGATTGTTGTGGGCTTGGCAGGTAGTGCACAGGAAACCCTGGGCCGTGATCAAGGGAACTATAAAGGCTCATTATAGTGTAATAGCATAAGATGTCCACAGGGAAAGTCATAAACCATCTCCTCATTATTACTCCTGCGCACCTTTGCTTGTGTGAAATGGTGTCGTCCTGGGCAGAGTAAATGTGGGAAAAGCCCCAGGGATCAGACTGTCGGCCCTGTTCTCAGCTGCCTTGACAGATGTCAACATGTGAACGATTGTCCTTGGGTAAACCTCCAGTGGGTTGGGGGATATGTGGCTGTATATGATGTAAGCTGTAGGAAATGAAGAGTCCTTCAGAGAGTTTGAGGCGCTATTTGAAAAACCTGTCATGTTTGCTTCTGATCACCCATGGTGCTGTAGTTTTAAACATTCAGAAAGCAAATGCATCAAAGTCTAGATTTTAGACATTGACCAACACTGTTAAAATAAATGAACATATCCAAAAGGTATTTGGATTACAATAACCTATACTAGCAAGGATTTTATATAGTTTTGAGTTAATTATTATTATCATGTGACGGCACTAATATGCGTTCTAGCTTGAGATAAAGTTAGCTGCATCGACCTGACTGTTTGTTCATGTCGCTGAGGCAACAGAGGCTAAAGCAGGCTAAGCAGGTCATTTCTATATATGTACTACATGTAAGACTATTTATACAATTAAGCTGTGAAAACATCTATTAATGTGAAAACTGATTTGGCCTTTCAAAAACACATTGCAGCAACAAGCAGCAACATGTACTGTAGGAATAAAGCAATGCAAAACACAATTCTTGTACAGGATGGTTTAAAGAGCGACACAGAGAGGTACAAGATGCTTAAAGGTACAGTGTGTAGGATTTGAGAACAGAAATGGAATATAATATCAAAAAGTAATTAATACAAATTCCCTCTTAAAATGTTCAAAAAGTAAAATCATCTATAGAAATCATGTCAGAGTCTATGTTTTAAGTTGCAGAGACATCTATTGAAGTTAGCATGCTTACCAGCTAGCCCCTAGCCATTTTGTACCTCTTCTCTGAGCGACGACAAATCACTAGTACACAACACCAACACTCGCTGGTGCTCTGAGCTCCCAATCCAGGCTGAGTCAGCTAATACGACTGCTGGCTGCACGATTGACTGAGCATACTAGCTAATGGTACCTACAGCAGGAGCACTTAGCAGCTATGTTTGGAGTCGTTTATAGAATGAGTTTGACATGGGGCCAGTTCTGGCATATTGTGCCTTTAAACATCCACCAACTATCTTGAATTACTGAACATGGATTTATTGAATCGCTTCTGTGTAGAATGCTGATACTGGTAAGAATTATTGAGACGTACAATGACCAATAGTTGGCTGGATTTTGCCAGGAGGGCTTTTTTCCAGTGGCCTGCCCACTCCTTTGGTCTGGGTTGTGTACACTGTTGGATTCAGTATTTCAATTGAGGACACTTGAGTTGTCAAGTTTATTTTCATCACAGTTACAGTCTCAAAGGTCTTCAAAGGCTGGCTTTAGACATGGAAACAAAATCAAATCCCTTTCACTAGGGTGAGAAAAACATAACCTGAAGACAGCTTAGGTGTGACGGTGAAATAGAGAAAACCATTGTACACAGGAAAAAAGTGTGCTTAGTGAAAAGCATAACAAAAAAGCAAAAGGAAGATATAATATAACAGTGCAGCAGATCAGCAAATGAACAGTAACAGAGAAGAAAAAACACAAAGAGTCTCTGACAAGGTCATAGCACAACATTCACCTGAACAACATCTCCAATGTAATGCTGCACAGTCTGGCAGGAGAAAGAACTTTTGTACACGTCAGAAAGGGCAGCGACTGCCGCCGCTGCCAGGAAGAGCACTGTGATGATGAAGGGCTTCAGCTGGCGGCGGTGACCAACGAGTCAATGGCAGCATCTGCATCCACTGCCAAGCAGCAGACCCGGTGTCCGACATCTGGGAGAGAGGAAAAAATAGACAGCACAGGCAGACACATTCAGCCCTGAACACGCTCGCAGACAGTCTGAGGTAAAACAGATGTAGCCTAATGCATAGTTTATTTTCACTCACTTACATCCTTATTTGAGGCACCAGTGCTCCTCACTACATGAAATGAGTTGAAGTCATTACTTATATCGACCTTTTAGTGTCTGCCAGCACACCTTGTGCATCACTGCAGGAAGCTGTTGGAGGCAGCGGACTGAGTCATGGCGAGATTCCGACTGTATGTCTGCCAGTCTGTCTGTCTCACAGACAGGCATATTGACTTTCATTCACAGGACATATTTCACCGTTTGCTCAGGGTAAATGTTAGAGCTATGACTATGCTTGACTGATGCTGTAGATCTCCCTCAAACCAAAGTAAATATTCCTCTCATGAGCAACCCCGGCCAGGTAGCTACTGGCTGTCAGCGGGACACTCACATCTCTATTACAACTGGCAGGGCACGACACAACTCAGCCAGATAGCCTGACTGCTATTTACACCCACTCACATCCCAGGTGCTGTATTTCTGACAGCTTGGCCTGTTCCACCTCCAGCTTCATTTGTTTCTTGGGGAAAATATGTGGACAGACGTACAATATGTATCATCATGTCTAGTCAATTCATTTAATTATGTCCAGCAACATTTTCTTTATATAACCTCACCATTATTTTTTTTTCCCCCACAGATCCTGCCATCATTTCAAACCTGTCAATGCCAGCCCACACGGTTGCTAATTTCACTGAGGTTGGCAAGGTCATGGGTAAAATAGCTCAAGACGTATCTCTTCAAATGATTTGTATAACAGGTGAATGAATTGCACACTCCAAACACTCAAGAAGATATCTGACCAGGCCAAATCAGTCCTTCAGTGCATGTTTTCAGATTTGCAGCGGGAATTGGTCTGGATTTTTAAGGCCATAACAATCATGCATAAGATAACATTCTTCCTTTGGCAGCTTTACTGCTAAAATATGCAAACATACTTGCAGACACGACTTTACAAGTCAGTGGACAAGGCATCATGAAATACAGATTGTGTATGTATTCAACATTGTGCTGAAAATATTTTTAGAGTTAAAAAGATGACTAAAATGATCCCATCACTAGAATTAGTAGAATTATGACATAAAAAGGAAAACTAGAATGGCACACAGCAGAGAACATACCTCCACTAAGATCCAGCAGTCCCCTTTGATTCAACAAAGCCTAATCCAATATCAAATAAAACACATTTGAATCTACAAGATCCAGATTTATATTTGGACCTACATCAAGTCAATGCTCCTCATAGTTACCAGCCACCTAAATACGAGCCATGCATTGTTCTTTGAGAAATTGACAAAAATCTCGCAATTTTAAAGAAAGTGTGGAAAATGTGTGTGTGCGTATCTTATCTCAATCCAGACCAAACGTTATTGAGGTCTGTTGACCTGAGGGGCTGAGACCAATCCTCCACTCAAGGTTTATGGAAATATGTTCTGTTGTTTTTGGGTAATCCTGCTGAGAAACTAACATAAATCATAACGTCTTTAGCCGAGGAAATAATAACCAGTTTTCTTTTTTTCTTTTTGGTGTCGAAAAGAAGCCTGAGTGGTCAGGTTAGAGGGGAATGAATGAACTGAATGCATGTTAGACTTAAGTTTAAGTACTGTACATCTACTGAATGTTCTTATATTGGGCACAACAATTGTGAAATTAAATTTAGTGGCCAGTTACATGATTTATGTCATTTTCATTTCAATGGCTATGTAGATTTTTCATTATTTGGTGAAAGAGTATTGTATTTGTATTACTATGATTCAATGAACACACTTCCTGTCTGGATCACAGAAGGCTTTGATTCAACCTTGATAAATGTCCCTTCTATAAATACCTATGAATATGCAATTACTGCACACCGTAGGCACGTCTCGGCACATACATGACATCCTATATATTAAATGGATAAAGAGCCGGTGTTGCTGCGCATAATGCTCCCTGCTTATGGCATCTTGATTAGCAGCATCTGCACTGAATCACAGCAGTAAGTGTGTATGACAAACTCCCCAAGTCACCACAGTCTTCAGGGACTTGGTTGTAATGGCTGGAGAGTATTTCTCATTCTGTGTCTGGTCTCGCTGGAGTCATTAGAGGATTGGCCTCGTGCACATTCATGGGTCAGGCCATGACCTTGTCAATCTAGGGGATTACACATTGGGGGGACTTGAGGTTTGGCAACAATGGAGGACTCTGGAGACTCCTGGGAGATAATGTGTCAATGTGCAGGCCAGGAGGGGGGAGAAAAATCGATTCTTAGATGCATTTTGATTCTCTCTTATTGAAGTCAATAATCAGCAGTGGTGTGAATGAACATGCTAAAAGAGTGTGAACGTGAGCTAACTCCCACAAGAGTTAACTCCGCTAATGCACTGTTTTACTGCATCTGGCTTTAAATGAAATGGAGGGTAATGTTTCATACAAAACTGTGTTATTATGGACCCCACTGCTTTTCTTACAAAGATCCACTCTACTCTGCCAGTGATTGGTCAACAAGTCATTAACACAGCCTCTGAATAGTCGGCTGTCCAAACCCAAGGCATCGTGGGATTATTAGTGGCCGGCTAGCAACAATAATAACTCTGTTTTCAACATGGAAAATTGATCAATATTCACAGAAGCCATTCAACTTTGGATTTAATAGTACAGATCATTTTACTTATTTTATTTTTTATTTTAAGTCTCTGCTGGAGTTCAAGGCTGGATTGCAAAACTGCTCAAAGTACAATCAAGTACAAGTACAATCAAACTGAATACCTTGTTAGCACAACGGTCTGTAACTAACATGCAGATTTCCAGAGATATTTATTATGTCATACCCAACATATTTTGACATTGTATACACCTCCCTAACAACGAAGTCCAGTTGCAACATGTAAGTTGACACTGTAAATATATTAATAATAATACGCAAGTTTTATAAGTAGCACGTTGCCTGAGTTCGTTACATCAAAGGTAATGCAGAAGAACATGACTGTGAACTAATTCATTCTAAATTCTCGACATGATCTCCTGTAACAATCGTTTAAGACCATGCTGTATGTTCCCTATGGCTGAACCAACTGGACGGTGAAATGTAACAGATGTTTACATTGTGTTCACATTCTAATCTAGGCTACTTCTTTTGGAGATGATGGCTGAGCATGAGCATCCAAAAGATAATGGAAATCAATGAATGTGCTTATTTTTATTTATCGATACATACAAATTACGCAGTGGTTTAGTAGTCACGCGGTGAGAAAAGTACGTTGTCTACAGAAGTCAAACATTTTGACGCATCAAGATACATCGACAATCAATGATCACTTCGTAGTCCTCTGAACCAAATCAAATTGTTAATGCCCATAGATTCCCATGCTTATTACATATGCGTTCATTCTTCATTGTAGTTGAATGCAAGCTCTATGTTCGTGTGTGCCTGTATTTCATGGGTAGGACATATACATTTAATAATAATAATGCCCTGCATGTGAATGTAGCTGCTCCTGCATGCATTTGCAGGTAATATGCACAATACTACAGACATCTGTACATTGACACCACCATATACTGTATCACGACCTCAAATATAACCGCAAACCTTAAAGTGATAGTTTGAGGTTTTGTTTTGATGTGGGGTTGTATGAAGTCAGCGTACCTGGTCAGTGTATTGCCTGCAGTAGATGACTGTCAGCTCTCCCTCCGTGTGAAGAGCCAGCGCGTAATGCCGGCAGGAAGCAGAGCATTGTACTACTGTAAACAAAAGCAGCAGCAAGACATACTTTAGCCACCTGAAATAAGTCCAACCTCAGTACATTGTGCTTGTGCGTAGGAATATGGACGTTGTATGGTTGAGGAAATGGTAGTGCCAAAGGAAAAGGCTGGTTGATGGCAACGCAACAGAGCGTACACTTTAACGGATGTATATATTTTTCAGGTTGTTCTTATTTTAGGTGGCTAAGATACGTCTTGCTGCTGCTTTGGTTTACAGCAGTACAATGCTCTGCCTCTTGCCGGCTCCACACTCTGCCTCTCCACACAGGCAGAGAGCTGATGTTCATCTACTGTCAGGAATACACTGACCAGGGATAGGTGCCTCATAAAACCCTACATCAGAAGCCCCGAACTCTCCCCTTAACACCCGACCTTCAATATTTAACAACGCTGAGGCACAGAGGATTGAGCTTAAACACAAATGCCATTCAAAGATAGAGTTTATTGCAAAGCTGTTGCATCATAATACAGGTGTTTTCTGTTATGGATACACTCTGCATGGGTAAACACAATTATAAGCAATATACACACCTCTCCTCTGACTTAGGGGCCCAAATATAATTTGAATTCACTCGATAAAATGAATTAGGTACAGTTTGCCTGCCTCCACTAAGCTTCACTCAGCAGCACCTGGAGGGAGCACGAGTTGAATTGTGTCATATTACAGTGACAGAATCGACAGGGCTAACCTTAATCTCCATGCTTGTGGATGTCTAAGGATTTGTGACCTTTTGAGCCATGGGGCAGGCTCTTTGTGTTCCTGAAAGAGATACTGCACCACCCGTCCTCCAATCCTGGGGTGCAGTGATGAATGCCCTGCCCTCATCTTCTACTGCTCGGATCTGTCACAGACTGTTCCCAGCTTATTAAAAGTTCACATTATGTCTAGAATGTAGTTTGGTTTAACCTCGTCTTCACCTCCCGAAGAGAAAATCTTGGTCGACACGTTTATTTATAAAAGGTGTTGTGTCCAATTACTCAGTGATGACAATAATGTGACATCAGAGGCATTGATTAAATTCTAGTCACTCCCCTGTCAGTGACTTTGTCACAGGGCTATCTATCCAAAGACTTCTTTAATCTGATCGCTTCATGTAGATCGCAAGTGGATTTTCGTTCCTCTCTGAGCCCCTACTGTTCATGTTTTATTAATGTCATATGCTGTCGAACTGGGCTCTCCTAACTGACTTAGCAAGTCATCCCTTTGCTTGTCACAAATCAAATTAGCCCAGGCTGTGATTAATCATCAGGCAGAGCACCCAGTGAAAGGGGGCTGGCACCTTATTAATTTCCTTAATTACATCTTGTATTAGGTTTCAGAATCGTCCCGTCTAATTATGCCGCCTTTGACTCCCAACTCTTTCAACCTGGCTACACAAATTATTTGTGCAACCAGGGGTATTTAAATGGATTTCATTTAATATAGGCGAGTGTGATTAATGTTATACCGATGGGGGGGGTTTCAGGTGGAGGGTTTTCAGGTCTTTCATTTGCTACACAACAGAGAGTCAGGGAGAGGCTTGAAAGGTACAGTACATGCCGTGTAACTCACCATGGCTGAAAAAGGCATTATATCAACTTATGACGTTTGAGTTAGTATCACCAGGAGTTACTGATTATACTGTAACCTTTGCTTTATCAAAGCGAATTAATTGAAAATGGGATTATTCTAAGGTGTCTCAGAGATAGATTTGAATAAAAGGCTGCCTGGCTGGACATGACAAACAGAGAAGATGATCTGTTTTAGACTTTATGCAAGTTGTTACAACTTGTTCCTCCAGAAATGTTGGTCGCATTTTTGTTCAGTATTTTCAATTACTATCTGTTAAACCAACATCATGTATTGTTGCAGCATGCATCATGCTCAACCTAATCTGCACAAGTAGGTCTCAGAGTTATAATGTTGATCATCACATAATACTCATAGTACTGAGTCTTGGGCTAGTTAAATAAATCAATCAATTAAGGACATTTGGTTAGAACCCTTCTTCCTGACTGATACTGTATGTTAGCAATGTGTACAATAATTGGACTGTTGTTTCATCTTGTTAGGCGGCGACCTGTGTTAAACCAGTTCAATGGGGTGTAAATTTAATTTAGCAATCTAGTTCATTTACGTCAAGTACATAACGTATGTAAGCAAGTCAAGTTAAGTAAGTTATATAACTTTTCTTAAATATAACCAAGTAGGTTTAGATACAACAAAGGTACAGCTGCTGCTGGTTTTGAGTGAAGCAGGCAGGTTGGAAACAAAAAGCAAGCTTTAAAGAGCTGATGTCCAATGAAATCCAAAATTCAAAGTTCAAAAACTCCAAAAAGCAAGTAAACTAAAGTAAAATACAAAACTGAAGACAAACCAGAAAGCCACGAGGACCAAATCGGGAACACGAGGAACACACCAGGACCGGGGAACATGCACAGGAGACGCGTGGACGGAAACAGACGAACCGACAAAGAGTAAGTGAACATCACAGGCTTTAAATACAAAGTAAAATAATGAGGGGATTAGGTGCGGGGGAATAAGTCAGGCTTCTGTATGAGGTTGTGTGGAATTCAGCAATATCAACCAAAAGGAAAGAAAGATAAAAAAACAGATGCAAGAGCTCGGTACAGCAGACATTTAATGAGGACTGAAAAGTGGCAAAGGAATAGTTTTACAACTATCACTTTTCTTTCTTATTTGAATACTTTTCTACTAGTTTATAAGCTTGTTATAAATATCATAAGCCTCTGTGAATACATGTTTTGCTACTGCATCACCATATTTAAACTCCTATCTATTTCCACCCATTTTAATTTTACTTTAAATTAATTTTTGACATATTTTGATATTTCAAACCTTTGAAGCTTTTGACAAAACATTTACACACCAGATGTAAATCTGAGACACTCCATTTAAGTCTTAATGCAACAGATTAGTCAAAAAGGCAAAACAATTATTAAAGCAATTTGACTCTGGCGCACCGCAGCCACTACCTCTGGAGAACCACTCAGTATAAAGCATAATCAAATGGCTGAATGAACACCGAGCATCCATACAAAAGTTAAATTAAACGTTATTTTTGAATTGATTTTGTTTTCCCAACTGCTTGAGGAAGCTTTGGAGAAATCAGAGTATTTCCCACTGATATAGCCCGTTAGTTATTCAATGTCCTGAAAATACAGTCAAAATGAAGTAGAATGATTTGATATAAATAATACGCACCACTAGCACAAAGACTTTGGAGCACAACTCAAAGCAAAG
>OMLP01011333.1:3112-17293 GCA_900302685.1 Spondyliosoma cantharus | reverse complement strand
AATATTCACACATTGAGGTATTTATTTCTTTGCTCTTGTCGTCCATTAACGTTTTTTCAAATTTGAGATTTAAAGTTGTTTTGCGACCTTACACTCAAACCGACAAAGACTGTGTGATACGATCAAGGAAATATTCTGAAAATAATAGAGCTTGTGAATAAATAATTTTGTCACCTCGCTTCTAAGATCAGCAACGAACTTTCATTTTTTATTTCTTAGTAATACCTGAAGAAAGATTTGCTCCCTCTATGTGAGTTGAGCCACTGAAAGCTGTGTAATGACCCCTGCTCTAAAGTGAAACTGACCTTTTAAAGTAAATCTAAAGGCTTTCTGCGGAAGCGGTTTCACCCCGTCCATCTTTGTAGTCTTGTCATTACTTCTAAAGTGATGGGATACTCCTGTTTATATTCATTTTTCTAAAAACTCAAAAAGAGTATAACCTTGCACAGACAACAGTTAAAGGTGAGGAAATGATATTCTAATTTACTAAAACAGTCGTGAAATATAATCCATATGATTAACTTTAGCTAAGGCTAGGAAGAGATCCTTCTTATGTCATTAAAAATCAGTCTGTCAAATACTAACTAGGTTTAAATCTTTAGGATTAATGTACACAAACACAAATTTTCCATTTTAAACTTGAGTGTCACGACTTAAATCGAAAATTTGTGCCCATGTACACAAATATTATCAACTATTTCACAAACTGCTGTGATACTGGTTTGGTAGCGGGCATATTGACTATTGAGGCATCCGAGCCATGTCTTCATTGGTTAAGTCAAACCACATCAACTCAATTATATACCCGCTAATTACACATCACAGCTTTGCCTCAAAGGGCCCGATCTTTAAACCCTGGTTTTTGAATACTTTCAAAGTTTCGTCAATTTTAAAGGGCCACTGCGTTGTTTTAGAGAATAATTTAAAACTCAGAATTTGAACATTTGCAATATCAATGAGGCAATAATTCAAACCCCATGTTACATAAGTAAACAAACATGCTGTTCTCAGAGGAAAACAAGGTCCCCAGAACACTGTTTGAAGCTGGAAACGTAGCAGGGTCCTCCGCATATAAACAAAGTAAAACAGTATGAAACTGTGTTGTCCTTTAGGGTCAGTTTGTTTATTCAGTCAGGAAAACAGAGAGAGTTTGTTTAGGCATTTAAACAAATCAACCAATCAAGAGCTTTTTTGTCCTCTTCCTCAAAAACTACACAGTGGCCTGTAAGGACACGATTTGTGTATTCAGTTTATTAAGTCATTAAAACTAAGTGTTTAAAATGTCTTCCCCAAAACTACATAGTGCACCTCTAATTCATTAAATCTCTATATAGTTCCCTCCTTCCATGCTCTCCATCACCTTGGCCTTGCTCTCGGCTGACAAGTGATTGAGTGTCTCTGCCACTCAACGAGTGTTTGTGTCACAAAGACCTCGTAGTGATCCATCTTCAGACACATAGAGGATCTTTGGAGAAACTTTGACAGCGGCCCAATGGACTTTCGGTCCGTGACTGCCCTGCCTCCCCCCCCTCTCCTCCCCCCTGTGTGTCCCGGTGGTGATGAGGAGTGGCTGGCCGGCTGTCAGCACGCGCTGGCCGTGGGAAAGTTCCCTAACCGGCGCTGATAACCAATCAGAGGCCGGCGGCCGTCTCCGGCGCTGGAATGAATGGAGCAATTGGTCGGGGCGACGGGCGGTCTGCGAGCGAGCGTGTGAACCTGTAATCCAATACTAACTCAGCCTGGGAGGAGAGACAGGGAGCACCGCCGCAACCAGAGGAAGCCACCAAGTCTAATCTTACCCCACAGAGAGACCTCATGCGCGGCGGAGACGCTGTGGGGACTTCAAGGACTCCTGTGTGCTCGCTCAACAAAAGAGCGTAATGCAATCAAAGGCCGGTTTCCACATCAGCACCACCACCACAAGACCGGTGGCTCCTATAATGGTCACACTCCCCAAATAATTTGACAGAGCTGCTGGTGTGTGTTTGTACACAGGGAGAGCTCGTGTTACTGCATGTGGAGCTGGGGCCCTTCAGTGGAGGGTGTCCTGCAGTGGGGACTGCACTATTTAAGTCGGTCAATAGGAAGGGATGATGTTATATAAGACAGGCTGTTATATAACTGCAGTTGTTTTACATCAACATGAAAGCACATTGTTGTTTTACAGTGCCTTGTAATTATTATTGTCTGAGAGATTTATTGGAGTAATATAATAGATTGTAGTTATCAGTCATCTTATTATTAGGCCTAGCCAATAAAGATTGGGTTCTGGATTGTTATATTAGTTTGTTTGTGACATGGTGTAGAGATGAGAGGACGCCCTCTCAATTCTGTAGGCTACACTGAATAGGAAGCTAATGAAAGCAGCAGCCTAGCTTAGCTTGGAGTTACTTTATCATTTTAAAAGCATAATTTTGCAGCTTGTTAGCTTAGCATAAAGACTAAAAACATGGAGGGAAAACCGCTAGCCTGTAAGGCCGCAGTCCGTCCTACAAAATATGTCTACCAGCACCTCTTAAGCTCACTAATTAACATTTTATATCACGTATTGCTGTTTTACTGAAGGTAATCTGTCAGCAAGACTGTTTCTTGCGAATTTTAACATTTAATATATTAGTGAGGTAATAATACGAACCCAGAAATATGCAAAAAATGTTGCCAAAACTGAATAAACAAGCTGAAAAAATAAGCTCCTCAGAACACTGTTCGAAGCTAGAAAGATGGCAGGGTCCGCCAAATATAAACAAAGTTTAGTATGAAAATGTGTTGTCCTTCAAGGTCAGTTTGTTTATTCAGTCATGACAACAACGAAAGTTTGTTAATTTAGTTTGTTTAGGTATAAAAAAAATTAGTCAGAGAAAATCTTTTTTCTTCTGATTAAAATTTTTTTCCCCAAAACTACATAATGTACCTTGAGCTTTAGAGGTGCTAGAGGGCAACTTTTGCCACCATCGCTTGGATTTTAATTCAACACCATCGCCAACACTTTTCAGTTTCTCAAACTTATTAACATTGTCAGACAGCCACACTGAGGCCAGTGCGTGCGGGCTGCGCTCCTCCAGCCTGTTTTCGAAAATGTCACTTTAAAGGTCACTTTTTATTAATAACGCCTCCTCTGAAACATCCCCCTGCAGGCAACAAAACTGAAAAGCAGCGAGGAAACAGAACCGTGATTCATCAGACATGAACGCAATAAAGCAATATGAATTAGATACGCCACCGTTCATTCTCCGAGGGAATGCACTGTTACTGCGCCGATAGAGATCAGCAGAAAACACTAAATTATGGATCACACACACAAACACACACACACACACACACACACACACACACTCAGACTCACACACATACGCATATGCAGTACTATGGCGATCCTTATCAGTGGGAAGCAACCAAAGGCGTAATGGTCATCACAGAGAGAGGAGGCTGCCTTGTTTGGTTTATATGAATGAGAGGAAGCACTTAGAGCTGTTTTCATCTTATTGTTGTCGCACAAGGCTGCGCTTATAGCCGGACAGACACACAACAGATGCACTCCCACATTCATTGAACTGATTATTGGGCGAGCTGTGTGTGCACGTTGGGAAGTGGGAGTTGCGTTCACATGTGTCCGAGCTCATGCAACCTGAGGCCTTTGTCACAATAAACACAGGTGTGCCTCCACATTAGTTGCTGAGCGTGTGTGTGTGTGTGTGTGTGTGTGTGTGTGTGTGTGTGTGTGTGTGTGACTGGGGGGAGTGCGAGGAGGAGGAGAGGGAGAGGAGGTGGGGGTGAGCCCTCTTGTTGTATTTCAAGTTCACCCAGAGTTCCCACGCTGTTATTTTCTGCACGGCTGTCTTTGTTCTACCGGTCTCATCACATGTTGTGATTAGTAGGGCCTTTCAGAGGCCGCCCTTTGAAGGTGAGGGCCCGCAACACGACATCATCAAATCCTCCTCCTCCACCTCCTCCTTCTCCCCTCTCCTCCCGCTGCAAAATCAGGCCACCAAACCGACTCGAACTCTGGGGCCAAAATAAATCAGGGCTGCAGTGATGGTTCACCTCCACTGCTCCCTCCGTTCTTGTATTAATTACTATTTTCTTTCACGTCTAATTTCCTGTTTTCACATATTTTCCTCCATCTCCTTGAGACTTTTCTCTCTCTCAATCTGATTGAACTTGAAAGTGATTTTGTCTCTCAAAACCTTCTCTTTGGCTTCTCAACACTAAATACTGATTCTGATAGAGACATTAGGGTCAGACAATGATGAGCCATTAAAGGTGCAATACGCAAGAACTGTCGAATTCATACTCCAAACAAATGGGAGGCTGCACATCACTAACGTCACCACTAACTGCTGCTATCTGTTGCTGCTAACTAGCGTTGCTTTTAGCTAGAAAGCATGGTTAGCATATCACCAAGATAAGCGCTAAACACTGCTTAATGTGCTGCTGTTAGCTAGTAGGCACGGTTAGCACATCACCAAGACAACTGCTAACTGTAGCTTCATTTAGATAGTAGGCACAGTTAGCAAATCACTGAGGTAACTGCTAACTGCTGCTAAATGTAGTTGCTGTCAGTTAGTAAGCAAAGGCATATCATCAAGGTAACTGCTAACTGCTGCTAGCTGCAGCTGCTGTTAAACAGTAAGCACAGTTGGTTAGCCATGCAGCTAGCGGTATAATCAGTTGACTCTGCTCAAACTGGGACCTCAGAGCACCAGGGGAATGTTGGTGTTGTTTCATGTCAGCCTACAAATTGGAGAGGGGCTAACTGGTTAGCATGCTAACGTCAAAAGATATCTCTGCAACACAATGAAGAGACGTCTTAGAGGTAATGTCAAAGCTAGTATTTCTTCACATTCTGTTGATGATTAAGTTAAGTTAAGTTCATTCTTGATCGATTTAAACGAAACAATATTGCACCTTTTAAACATTTTTATCAGAAATCAAATTTAAGTTCTTCCTGAATGTTTAGTCCAGCAAAATGAGACGCTTCGCTGTCCTCTGTCTACTCAAACTGTACAGACGAAAAGGGATTTAAATTCAGCTTATTCATAAGCCACAAGTACATTTTTCTCGGCACTAACTTGTCATCAGCGCAGACATAAATCGAGTCTAGACTGTCTTACCAGAGGGATCTGGTTGGAGTTATGTGTGCACACTCATGCTTTGAAGTTTTAAAGACGGATTCCACCAATAAATCCACCCCGCTGCAGTGCCCAGTCCATATTTGTGCGTTATGTGTAACTGCATCCGCTGCTGGTATTTGTACAGTGGTCCACATGTCATTAGGTGTGTACTGTTTAGTTTAGATTTGATTTCCTGCAGGGAGCTTATGTGGCTCTAGACGACTTCACGAGTGTAAATTAAGCCGAGCTGCAGCGACGAGTGACGTTGATGAATGATGTTGATATCATGTTCAGGAACTCTCAGTTACTCCCTAACCAAACAAAGTCGCGCTGAACCGTTAAACGTGGGCTGACTTCTGGTGAGGCGACACTCATCAACGCAAGAGAAAACGTTCATTCGGTCATTCGCGTTTCATGTCAGCTGTGTCGGTAAATATCACTCATTAATGAGGTTGATTGTGACAGAATGAAACAATAATTGTAGCTGTCTGGGTCACAATGAGGAGCAAACTGTAATTAAAATACAGAGGAAATACAATTTGGCCTTGTGAACCGGTTCTGAATGATAACACTCATAATAAAGAAGTCATCACTTAAAGGATCCGTTAAACCTGCTCACCACATCCTCTGCTTTGGTCCAATGAATCACATCCTAACTGACTTAGCCGATGACGGACATTAATTAAAGTTAACCGCTTATGTTTTCTCTCTGCACTTCATGTTCTCACCCAGCGCGTTGTATAACAATGTATAAACCAAACTATTTTGCTACGGCCCTGGGTCCTGTGTTTTTGACCGCGGTGTCGCACTCAGAAACTGTGGGGGCGGCCAGGAAACATTTTTTAAATGTGACAAAAACATAAATGTACAAGAAAAAAGACTGGAGAGACTAGAGGAGGGGTGGCCAAATGTTCCCTTTGGAATGCCAAGAGTGAAACTACCCAGTAAAACCTATTTTATTGTATTGTCAAGATGCAAAATTATGCTTTTGTTCCCAAAATTGACCTACTTCCTGTGCAAGGTTTCCGCCAATGCCCGGATTATCAAAAAATATTAATAATTGGGGATCCTACATATTTGAAAATGTTTTAAAATAGCAGCAGTAGCAGCAGCAGCAGCAGCAGACCGGGTTAAAATGCTGCAAATCTTATCCCACTGCCTCTCTCTCGCTTCCTGACACTCTCTCTTGCCAAGTAAAGGCTAAAAAGCCCCAAAATAATCTTTATAAAAAAAAAGGGAGCATCTCACAGGCTAAATTGAACCTCATGGTGGGCCAACTGTGGCCTGCGGGTGCCACTTTGGGCAGCCTCCGAACTAGAGGAATTTAAAAGTGATGACAGTTAAATCATGTTTTTATAGTAACTGCAATATGAATGGACGCAGTAAACACGCTGCAGAAGAATCATTTCATTTCTATGTGCCTTTTATGCTCAGCAAAGTCAGCATGCAAACGTTGTTGCTCTGCATACACGGGCCACGTATTCACGATTCGTCCAATCGGATGGCGCCCCGGCAATCAGATTAATCTATGTCAACAGTGTACCTATTAAAGCAGAATGACATAGGAACTGCAGAGCTAATATTTAATATTTGTTTGTGGTATCCCAAGTCATATCGTCATGGCAATACCGAACAATGCAATCACACATTACAGATTTTTACAAACATGGTGCAGGCCCAACACAAACTAGACAGAAATCATAGAAAAAGTGCAGTACACTCGGCACGTCTGATAAGATTTTAAAAGCACATTTGATCGCCATAATGGAGGAACATGAATGTATTAGACACAAGACTACATTAAGTCCTCTCTCCATTTTTAAAGTCACACTTAAAGAAGTTGCATATTGGACCGCCATTGGTCTTCCAGTGGCGAGGTCATAAAAACACGCTTCTACAAACACATCTAAGAAATCAGATTTTGTCTAAGCACAGAGAAATCAAATATCCTCTTAAACAGCCTTCTCGCGCATCTATCTGCAGTGAAGCTCAAACATACAAGAGAAGCAACAATAAGCAAACCGATGTTTGAGTGGAGGCGCTCTTTAAATATTTGCTGTAGCTGAGCACCGCAGCTTTTGAAGGTGAGTCACGGCCGGCCGCAGAGAGCCGCGGCGTCTGCAGGTCAGCCGCAGACAGATGTTCGTCCGCTCCAAAACAATACGGCAAGGCAGCTCACTGGTGAAACCCTGCGGAGGGCAAGCCTTGTTGTTGTTTATAAATAGAGCCGTGTTGGAGCCCTGAGGAAGGCCAACTTTGTTTCCCCTGACAGGGAGAGGAAGCGATGGCTAATTCTGCTCCAGACGTGTGTGACACCCGACCATTGTGCCTCAGAGTGGGAGAGAGAGAGAGACATTGTTCATGAATGTAAGTAGTTGTAGGAGGGTGTGCTGTTTGTGAGGCAGGGGTGAGGGCTGTGTGTGTGTGTGAGAGAGAGAGAGAGAGAGAGAGAGAGACACCCTAGTATTGTCTTTCAGGAGGGTGGGAGTCTGAACGTGGTTTCATTGTTTGCTGTTGTCTATCGCTGACAGTTCCCCTGTGAGTTCTATTAACAGGGTCCTGTTTGTGTGTGTTTGTGTGTGTGTGTGTGTGTGTGTGTGTGTGTGTGTGTGTATTGAGGAAGTGAACGACATGTCAAAGTTGACCCACTGACACTCATCTCTGTCTTGTCCCCCCCATGGGATGTGTTGGAGGGCCTCCCTCTGTGACACACACAGAGACCCAGAGAGAAACTCGGCCCGTCTCGATGACAAACGTTTTCTTTTGAACATGCTCATTTTCTTTGCGGCTGTTTTGTTTTTCTTCTCCCGTTGCCCTCTTAATCATTACTTTAAGAGAATCTTGTTTTATATAAGTACATTTTTAGCAGTTCTTAAAATGTGTTTGTGTTTCACGCTCGAGATTAGAATACCTGAAAGCGATGCAAATAAACAGTTATTTGGCTTTTTTAGGCTAGGCTAGGATATTATAGTAGTCACTCGATTATATTCTCTCATGGCTCAAACCTCAGCAGACAATGTTTTCACAAAACGACTCGTGGTGCAGCCGTGTCTCAGAGAAATGACTCTTTTGCAACAGAAGATGCAATTTAAGACAAATGTAAAATCTGAATTATGTATATTATCAAATGATGAGGTAACGATGAACTTTTGCCCATTCCTTCATTTTTTTCCCAACATTATCTACACTTTATCCAAAAGGACTTACACCAAATGCATTCAACTGTGACGACACTACATGGAATATTGAGAGAGTCTTGTGAGTCAAAGAAGTTCATCATAAAAAGCAGACGGAGAGACGGATAGAGAGAGGTTTTATTGTCAATACACGACAAAATCTGGTTTGGCTTCTTGTACGTAATACTGGAATGCATCTGCTAAAAGAGATAAAAACCATGACATAAAAAAATAATAAGTAGAAGAAGTTAATAAATAGTGATGCGAAAAAATTCAATTTAAAATACGTGGGCTTGGAGTTAGTCTCAATTTTTCCACACACCATTAATCTCTCGTAGCTTCATTTACACACATTTGGTGCCCTGGGGAGTTTAAGCAGCAAGACAGCAACAGTGTGACTCATTTATATGTTGTTGGACAACAATGAATGTGTATTTCAGGTTCTGGCTACACTGACTGTTTATTGGATCAACACATTTTTTGTTTTTTGTCTTTTTTGTGGCACGACAAGAAGGAAAACAAAGAATATTACCAGACATATTCTTTAAAACAGAATAATAATACAACTCTACATATAAAGTATGTTGTTAGCATTAGCACAACTGAGTTCAGCTGAACAGCTTCAGGGCTAAATCGGCTCTGCTTTCTCAGACACCTGTAGCACTTCCCAGACAGCGGGCTTGACGGACATATGTTGCAGGGATCACGTCTGCGATTCTTTTTTTTTTGCCTACAGGAAACTCAGACGACCTGAGCACAGCCCCCTTCATCTGCAGTTCTCTGATCTCCTAAATGTTCACTCTAATCCTCAGTCTGGTACATATGATATCTAAATTCAACAGGTGGATGGGAGGCAGACCTCAGCTGACTCCCATCCAGAAGTACCTGCTGGTGGGCATTCACAGGATGTCATCGTGAGCGCTGTCTGGGAGTGGAGTGGCTGGTGTTTGTGGGGGTTTGGGTGTGACTCATGTCTGGAGTCAGTCGAAACTCCTGGTGGGTGGTCACTGTGATGAGAGAGTGAGAGAAAGTCGTGGAGAACAAAGGCGCTGATCTAACTTTCATCTCGGCTTGAGGTAATTATCGCTTTGAGTTTGACCCAGTCACACTTTCAAACTGGCCCCATGCCCCCTGCAAAACCGTGGATTTTGTCCTGTTTTGACATTTTTACACAACGAAGAGCATATAGGACGGGAGTGGCAGCTTAGATCCAAGAGAGAATAACCTGCTGGCATGCGACAGAAGTCACGAGTAGCATAAGAAGTTCACGGTCTGTGCCTCAAGACCGACCGAGATTGCCCTAAATTTGATCCTTTGATACGGCTGCAGTGTGATCTCTGCGTCTGGCATGAAGGTATGTCAGCTGTGAGGCGAAAAACAACATTGGTTTCATGCATTTGTCGAATGCGAGCGCACACACACACACACACACACACTCCCAATGCACACAAACTCCTAATCGCTCATCTCTACCCACTAATTCGATAACGAGCCTGAACAGTCGAAACATGTTTTAACGTTTGACATTTGGCCTCGCGAAAAAAAGAAAAAGGGAACCAAACGAGCCTCCCTTCGGTATCTTTGCAGTCTTGGGATCGAGCACCCCCACCCCTCCTCTCCTCCTCCTCCTGTAGTGAGGGGTTGCCGGTCCTCTGACCCCGGTAATGATGGAGGGTCAGGAGTCAGGTTGTGTGAAGGAACCATCTACGTCTGCAGAGCGCGTGAGGAGCGCCTGGGAACCAGAGCTCGCCGTGTGATCCCATGAAATTGATCTCTCCGGAGGGGACCAGTGTGTGTGTATTTATTTTATGTGTGGTGGTTGTGTGTGAGTGTGTGTAGGAGGGTGAGAGACCGCGACAGGAGACACACCAGCGGAAATGGTAGATCTCGTGCCGTGACCAGGGTGCCCTGTCTGCCTGCTTGTCTACAGCAGGGATGACAGGAGACGGCGGAGGAGGGAAAAACTTAAAGCTTTATTGTTTCCTGAGAAAAGAGAGAAAGAGACAAATAAAACCCTCCAAATTAGCATTTCTTCTTTAAATAGCTAAAAGCAGCACAAGGCTATCAATCTCACACTGCCAACAGAGAATGAAAAGAATAGGCTGACATTCTGGGAAACACGTTCACTGAGTTAGATGCGAAATCACTCTCATGTTTGTAAGGTAAATACTGTATGCAGCTGGAGTCAGCAGCATTTTGTTAGCTTAGCCTAGCATACAGATAGGGAAAGCGTGCCTATCCAACTGTAGTGACGGCCCATTATTCCAAAGAACCGAACCTAAAGTCCGAAAAACGTCATAGCAATGGAAACTTCTGGCTTGCCGAACGGTGATAAACACCTCCAAAGCTCAGTTACGAACATGCGTCAACTTCCTGTTTCTGGTCTTAATGCTAAGCTAAGCTAAGATGCTGCTTTCTGCACCTAGCTTTATAAAACAGGCAAATGGGCAGTGTTGGGGAGACTTAAACTACATGTAGTTGAACTACATAACTTATCTACAATTTGCTGTAACTTGCTGGTAGTTAAACTACATTCATATTTTGTGCTGCGTCAAGTATTTCAACTACTTTTTGTAGTTTAACTACTCAATTGATAAACTACAATTTTGGCCTATAACATGAAATATTTTTTTTATAAAAAAAAAGACCTATATAATATAAATTTTATTTTATTTTTCTTTGAAAAAAGGCATGAAACATGTCATGACATACTAAGCCAATGCTGCCTCTGATTGGCTTGTCCTGGCAGCACTCAAATACTTCACAGAGTGGGTGGGTCTTTGTGCCAAGGAAGGCAGTGCTCATATGGCACAAGCACGTCATGGACAACCCTCCCGCTACCCTTGATGCAACGCGCCAGCCCTATCATGGCTATATTTGAGCGTGTACATGTTGGATATAGATGCATCTACAGACACGACCTACGTGTTCACATGTGAGCTCTGCAAGCCAAAAAACAACAAAAATTTCGACTTCAAAGAAATCCAACACCAACACGATTCTGCCCTGGCATCTAGTGCCTAAGTGCTAGTTTAGAGGTAGAAATGTAGTTTGTTCAAACTACTGCCAGGCTGAACTACATGTAGTTCTACAAGCTATGCTTGCAAAGTAGCTTCCCCAACACTGCAAATAGGAGAGTGGTATCCATCCTCTCATCTAATTCTCAGCAAGAAAATGAATACGTGTAATGCTCTAAATTTTTAACTTTTGCTTTAATGGGGCAAAGTGCAATATGTGGCCAGAATTCAAAGGAAGCTCCAAAAATATGTAATGGACAACGGCTGCTCATGAAACTATTTGTTAGCTATCTTTGGCTGAACCTAGGTGCTGTTTGCTAATTAGCTTAGTTAGCCAAAATGAGTTGTTAAGGCTATGAGGGGCTATTGGACTGTTGCCTCTTGCCGTACAATGTGGTAGTGGGAGACAGACAGGACTGGCTGGAGCTAGCTGGTTAGCACGCTTACCTTAGTAGACATTTCTGCAACATAATACACAGACGTCTGTGCCATTCTGTCAGCACTGTTGTTCCTTCACAATCTGTCAATGATGTTAGTTCATTTTTAAATAGTAAGTTTGGAGGCCTTTTTATGCAGGCAGTCGTTTTCTTTTCCGACAAGAACTTCATCCATTGAGGAAGACAAAGGGATGTATTTTCAATCTGATTACCTCCTCTTCCACCATCCTGTGTGCACAAGTTCAATAATGCATGTCGTTTTTCCTCGTGCTCCAGCAGTGTAAATGCAGTGACCAATACCATCTCATGAAGAGTGTTTCCTAAAGAGAGCAACACACAAGAAGAGGTTGTTTTGTGTGTGTGTGTGTGTGTGTGTGTGTGTGTGTGTGTGTCAGTATCTGTGAGACAGACCTCTCCAGTGGGGGGGCTGCGACCGCTCTTTCATCTTCAGCATCTGCTATTCTTCTTAGAGCTCTCGGGCCGATCCTCCCCTGTCTGTCTGCTCTGCCTATTTAGATGCGACCACTTCAGTCGTATCTGCAGGCTCGTTATGGCAGCTCCAAAACCAATCCCTCCTTGTGCTTATTCAATCACAGAGGGATCTCGTGAGCTTTCTCGTCTGTCTGCTCCCCTCTCGGAGGCTTTGCGCAGACATTTTTGAAACAATCAGATCTATTAGTTGGGACTTGTGATGTCTGATCCCTCCGCTGTACATGGGGCCGCCGTGAAAATGCGGCACACCCCACTCGAAAATTCCTTGAGGTTTGGGCAAAAAAAGAGAGAGAGAGAAAGTTTGTGAAGTCAGACAGAGTTTAGCATATCTTTGAAGCGGTGCCAGGAATGTTGTTATGAATTGATATCTACTTTACAACAATGACACAGATGAGAAATAAGCAGATATACAACAATGTGTTCTCCGTATGCACAATGTAATACAATGAACTGTATACCAACCGTACTGCACAACATGTTAGTACACTAAAGAGCCTATCAGTGATTCACTATCATAGTTCAACAACCATCAGCAGATTCTCATGAAGATGAGAAAAATATCTTCATTAATATCATGATATTGATTGATCACTGTGATATCTGGCTATATTATACATTGTTCCCAGACTTGTTGAATCATAATTCAAGAACCCGAGTGGATTCATAGGAGTCAAACTATTCAAAAATTAGTTGTGAGCAAGACAACACTTTAGAACGTGTAAAATAAGCAAATACGCTGGTAACTGTTGTAGTTTTGTGTTCTGCCACACAAAGAATAGACCATATTTATGAAGTCTGTAAGACAGCTTCCTTACTGATGATCAATAAACAGTAATTAGGATGTTATCAAGGTAAAGCTCTTAAAGGTGCAATATGCATTCAATAATAGGTTTGTCAGGATGCGATAAACTTGTAATTTATTATTTTGATTCTATTTTTATCAGTTCTTTTTTAAAACATGTTGTTTTACTTGTCCTTCAACTTTATAGCGTCCATTAAAGGTGGTATCTGTAAGAAAAGTTGATTTCTGAGTCTCAATCATAACTCGTCAAAATACTGACGCACTGGGATTGTAGCTCTCACGCCATGCGTCAGTTTTTGATGAATTGTCTGGCCAACAATTCACATACAAACATTATCAAACAAGAACCTGTATGATAAACATATATTTTTTATTTTGTATGTATTTTATTGATATTCATTGCTAAAAAAAAATCTCAGGCCAAAGATTGGCTCCTACTGTAACTTAAACATCATTGCAATTTCATATAAAAAGATCATCTTCAAACCTCCAATTAATGCATATCACACAAAACATAATGTAAAACAGGTGAGAATATAACAGAAAGTGATATATAGAATATATATATGTGTGTTTTTCGCTTTGTGCCCACACAAGTCCAATCCAAGTTTGTGGGAAGTCGCACACTCACGGGGCTGAGAGAGTCTGTCTTACGTGTTGTCATTACATCACTCAGAGACAAGACTCAAAACATTCATTAGACAGACTTCCCCGTACTGTTTAGGTTTGGACTTGTGAGTGACGTGTGTATGCATTTGTGTGCATGCATGCATGTGTGTACTTGTGTGGCACTCTTCAGGGCATGTGTGCGCACACACATGCCCTGAAGAGTGCATTGTGAGCAAACGCTGTGATTTGAGTAGGGTTCACCAAGCTTTGGCTTTGCTGTATGTGTGTGTGTTTGCGTGTGTGTGTGTGCGTGTTTGTGTGTGTTTGTATGCTAATGAAAAGTTACTGTTGTTTCTAAGCCCACATGAATCATGAGAAAGACTCCCGCACACTGTCCACTTCACTTGCGATTAAGTTTATTGACAACGTTTCAGTACTTAGACCTTCTTAAGTAGGGTTGTAGACTCGTGCGGCCCAATCAGGCCACACCACTGACAGATGTCCCTCAAAAAGCAATCAAACACACCTGGACTAACA